>JAQFZH010004298.1:0-12194 GCA_034695485.1 Entomobrya nivalis
TAATAACATAACGAAATAATCCATCAATCATAATTCATTGTCTACTATTTCAAGGTTTCATATCAGGACACCTTCATGGCTCACCAAGTTTACGACACGTCATAAATCGCTTCATTTCCCTAAAGTTGAAAAACATGTAGTAAGAAGATCAAGGTCATGAAAGAGATTTCTTCCTCGGTATAACATTTCTAGAAAAAAAAAACACAGTTTTTATGGAGTTATCTTTCTACTTAGGGTCCAGTTGCTGATGAAGCCCTTATTAAAATATTTCACGGTTATTCAGCAATACTTTTATTACCTTATCATCATTCTACCATCTATTAAACGCAATAACTTTATGGTTTACACATTTAGAGCTTGTGGCATTGGTTGGCTGCATTTAGTAGTATTTACGCTTCATTTTATCCAGAAACCTTTTAGAAACTACGTTACAACAACGCAATATTTTCTCCTTTCACCATTGCTAATTCGCAAATCTTGGTCTAGGTACAAAACCGGAAGGAATAGTAAAAATTCCTTGTACTGCAGAGAGCCAATTAACGTAAAAGGATGCCACAAGGAACATCGTTTTATTTATACATGTGCATAGTATTTTGGCACAAAATGAAATCAGTATGCAGTGCATGCTCCATGAATCATTTAAAATAAGCCATAAAATGATGAGGGAGGGAGCAGCTTTTGTTTTTTTAGCTTTTAGTAGAATATTATAAAAATATATAAATATCTGCGTCAATTGTAAGGTACAAAAGAAATTTGTATACGTTTATTGTAAAATAGCATTTTCAATTTGGTAAATGCCTGAATGGGAATGTATGTAATGCGGAAAATATTTTTGGAAAATACGAAAATAGAGCGAATTTTTATTTTTTATTTTAACGAATTTTGTGGGTTCAAAGAAAATATGAGAATATCTAATTTTATGTATAATACAAATATTAATTGTATGCCATGGCACAGTAAGTCTAACCTTAAAACTACGAACGGATTGTTAACAGAGAAAACAATTGAACAACCAACCTTCAATGATATTAAATTTCTGGGACGTTTGTTTCCGGTTGTTTGTAAGCCAAATACATTATGAAAGAACGGCCCAAAATTCTGCTTTCACAATTAGAATGCAGACTCCAAACACCTTGCAAAATTTTCAAGGTATTAGCTAAAGACTAGCATGCAAATCAACGATGAAAAATCTGTTTTCGTTCCAGGGAGTCAAGTCAATGCTGCTGCCAATGCAGTGCAAATAGTATACATACAAACATACTGCCTGTTGTAAGTATGACTGTAAAACATGAGATACGATTTATGAGCTCATCATAAATTCCTAAAATGTTGAGATCAAATCGAAACTCATATTTATGACATTATTTCAACGCGGCAGGCTTTTTTGTATCAAGTAGTCAAATAATTGCACACATTACATTGAAATATTGCAACGAAATGAAGTTCATATCTGAAAACAAATATTCTGATTTTTCTCCACTTTGTGTGTGATCTTATGAAACTAAAAAAACATGATGACTTGACTTAATGACCTACATTCGTATTCGGCACATTAAAATATACGTTTGTGCAGTTTTTGTTCTAGTTTTATTCATTTCCAATGATCGTAAAGCAAATTCTCAAATATGTTAGCAAAATCTAAATTAATTTGCAGGTTTATGTTACATTAATGCAAACTCCCAATTAAAAAAAAAATGAACTCAGTAATTCTCAAATACAGTAAAGCGGCCGTTAACCTATTTATTTTACCAGTTTTTTAGGGACCATAATCCTTTTTAGTTTACCTACAACAACAACATCAATTTTTCATGGCCCAGTTTTTACCTGCTTCAAGTAGGACGACAATTTCCAATGTCTGGAGTTTGAGACTTAAAAACGCTTTCCTGGACATTTTCTTGGTCATTTCAGCTCTGGTTTATGATTTTCTAGGGATACTTGCCACCATATCACACATCACAAGGTAAGCTGCACGTGTAATTTTTTTGTGTGTTTGTTATATGCATCACCTTTGCATTAAAAGTTTTCAATAAAAAAAGTGAGCAAAGTACAAAATCGCGTGGGTACAAGTACCACATCACTTTCTCAACCACAATATTAGCAGCGTCTACAACCTCCACTACTGCAACCGACCAACCACTCTGCCACCATTTATTTTGCCCTATCATTCAGTCCAATTCAAATGTCGTGCAGGCGATCATTATTTTGGCAGTGCAAACTAAATCGTTTGTCCAGTGGCACCTAAGTATAAATGTATGCATATAAAAACACACATATATATCTGTTCAAAATGAAAAGCCTATAGTTTAGTATAAGACCAAATAGTACATAGATCACCACGGTGTGAACTGATTTAGCAGAGGTCTATTACGGTAGTTTAGTGGTATGGTGTCGAGATTTATATTTCTTTATGTTCTGTTCCACATATTATGTTTATATGTATTCAAAAAAAATATGTATGGAAGTAGGACAAGAAAGAAGAAAGAGTTTCTTTACTTTTCACATTTACCTTCCTGTTTGTGCTACACACCTTAAATTTACTGACATAATTCAATATAATACATGTATGCATTTATATATAACAACATAACATGCTATACTTTTAAAAATATGTACATTTTGGTAATCATATACACAGCAGTGTAATATCGATAATGGAGAAAAAAGTTAATGTATGCACATATAGGAAAAGCATATTTGTTATGATAACGAAAGGAAACACGGAAACTTGCATGAATAATCCTTGTAGATGATTTTGACTGAGCGAGTGAATACCGCACCGTTTTTTTCGCCTTTTTTAGTTGAGCTTTCTCTTTTGAACAAAGCCAATGCAGTAGATTTGTCGTCGTGTGTATAAATAATGTAACCAGTAACCAGTGTGCGCTCCTGCGGCTCAAGCTATTAGTTAGATTTATATTTTCAAAGTTACACACGTAATAATGTAATATACAGTATATGTGTCTTATAAAGTGCGTGTATGTATTTCATAATATATTTTGTACATGTATTATAATATCAGTGACAAATAAAAATATTTATAAGGAAAAATGTATGCATATATTAAAAAAGTACGTCTATATATAATAAATAGGGACCCACCAAACGAGAGTTACAATTTTCCCTGAGAACACACGTTTCACGCTTCTTTTCTTAACGAAATTGAAGACTACGAAATAATGAACGTTGGCTACAACAATATAGGTTTCGTGTTGTGTTTTTACAACAGTCAGACTGCTGGAGAAAGTAGCAGTGATTCATGATGATGATATAATATATGTACATGTTCTCCCGCTGCCTTTTCGTTTTTATTTGATCCATCATCACGGTCTCCTTCAGTAAGAGAAAATAATAATAAGGAATTTATATGTTATGTAGGTAAAGGGGTAAAACCCATTTATGCTTTTTTCTCTCCGCTTTGTTTTTAGTAGCAGTTAAGGAGTTAGGTCACTATTTAACTGAATAAGTCCGTCGTATGGAGTTGAAACCAAGAAAGATGAAGCAGAGTAGTAGTAGTCCTTGATGGTCATTCGTGTGGTGAGATTGAAACAGTTTTTGTGCTCCTGGTTGGAACTTTCTGGGTTGTGTCCAGATAAGAATCGTTCTATACACTGGTGGCCTTAATCAACTACCTATTAGGTTTTTAGAAAGCAGAGTTTTTGCATTGTACCTGAGGCATTTTGAAATGCATGAAATTTTCTGAAAATTGTCTTCTAAGTTTTAAAATTCTTTATTATGGATCCATTGTGCATCGTCAAAAGAAAATTAGCATTACTTCGGAGAAAAGGAATATGGGAAAAAGAGGTACAGCTTACATTTGACATAAATTATCCTCTCAGAAGACAAAGTTGATTCAATTCAAGAGAGTCACAGCTTATCAATCAAAATAAATTAAAAAATCTATTTTATGAAACAACATCTATAAAAGCCAAGCCACCAAAAATTAAAAAGCACGAGAAGCGTTCCGCTTCAAATTATTATTTTATTTAGAAAAATGAATATTTCCGAAATGGCTACTTTAGCCTTTTCCAATAGCCGTAAAGCGAGTTTAAAGTCGAATTCTATACATCCCGCTGATTTGAATCGAGGTACTATCGATCCATCATTCACCACTGAGATTCGTAATTGAAATTGTTTTGAAAAAATGTGAAATCATACCCATTGAAATTGCTTATTTGGTTTATAAACACCATTATTGAATTTTTGTTTTTAGGCTATCCACTTGACGGTGGAATCATTACCCAACAGCCAGTTAAAGAAACCAAACCTGAAGGAGTACCTGGTAAGTTTTCCATGCGTATGTAGTACTTCTTGTTACTGATTATCTATCATACATCAGTCTAAAAATAGAAATTTAATCTATTTATTGCCGTCTGCAATCTTCGGTCGTTGATGTATAAATATTTCACATGAAAATAAATATTCAATAAAGACACAATTCCATTATCATATTTTTTGTACGATTATACTATTGCAGAGGTTCCTGAAGGTCTCGAGGCGCTCCAGAAGACGCAACACCTGTTCATTAAGCAGTCAGGTCTCCCAATAGAATGTTTGTACTATTTTATTTATGTTGATTATATTCCAATCAGCCATGCCATGCACAGAGCTAATCAATTTACCGTTTGCGGTAGTCGTCATTAGAAAAGTAGAGCTGCATCTGTTCACCACACCAAATCAAACGGCACGGCTGGATTGTTGTAGAATGTTTCGTACTACTTAAGTATGAAGAATTATGTATTTGCATCAAAACCAAACGTGAATGAAAATAACTATAGAATACATCAATATGTACGTATAGATTAAAATTTAATGTAACTTGTCAATTCGGATATTGTAAGTAGATTGTAAATTTAGAATGAGAGTGAAACAAATTAAGCGCACCTGGATGAAACAAATACCAACGTTCTCAATTTAATGAATATTTACTATTTTATTATGCTTGAAAAGTAAATCTGCTTGCAGCATGACGTTTGGAATTTATTCTAGTGCATGCGGATAGCCGAAATAATATAATGTAGACAGATGTAGACTAACTAATGTAATTTTTGTCTGATTGCATTTTAATTGGATATTGCGATTTTTCGCAGTTTACCGGACAGTCGAAACACATTATCAGGTATACATAAATGATTTTAATTGGTATAAAGAAGAAAAAAAGTTATTCAGAAAGATTTTGAATATCGTTTTCTTTGTCATTATCTAGGTTCTTGATAGTGAGGGTGAGAAAATCTTCATGGCTGACGAGCTAACCGATACAAGTACAAGAGCTTTTTGTCGCGGAACCAAACCCTTTGACATTAGTTTCTTCATTCGATCCGGAATGTATAGAAAAGAAGTTATGAAGGTAACTGATTGACCATTATGCAATATGGCAAAGCTACTAGCGAAATATTTAGATGATTCAATAATAAACTCACGGCCGGCCCAGCGCAGACATAAAAATGTAAATGCAATTGATGATGTAATTTTCTTGTACGCAGATGTCGGGGGAACCAAGAAGTTGTGGCTGCGGTGGGGTAAGTTGAGACTCATTATCTGAAATCACTTCAGTTTTATTAGGTACTGCAGCATTTTATTCTCGTGCCATCATAACTGAATTATAATTACATTACAGGATATTACATTGAAGTTGACCAAGCATACACTTGGAATCATAGAACAAGGAACAGACTGCTCACTGCCTTATTTTTATGTGAGAGATTGGGAAGGGTCAGTATAAAAATCGACAAGATACTTCATGCTTTTATTACATGTGTACTTGTTCATTTCTTGAGACGTTATTGGTATTCGTGTATTTTAGGAAAGAAATTCTTCACATTATTGGACCACCAAGTCGAAACTGCTTCAGTTTCTCCTTGGACAAGGGAGGGGAATTCGATATTCTTTTGCCGGATGATAGAACATTAATAGGAAAAATTGCCAAATATTGGGGTGGGAAAGACAAAGAGATTGGAAGCAAAATTGGGGATATTTGGGGTGTCAAGTTTCCAATTGACATGAAAGTTGGTCACAAGGCCTTATTACTTGCTGCTTGTTTTTTACTGGTAAATTGTCACAAGCTATCTAAAATCTAACCAAAATGCAATTTTAATGCAATGTTTCGTGAATTTGATTGCATATGATTTTTGTCTAGAATTTTCAGTATCAAGATGTGCTGGATGAGGACTAGTTGAGTTTTAATATTTTCTTGAATTGAAACTTGTGAAAATGGAGATCTATGAAACTATATCTTAAGTAGGATGAAAGTATCTTCAATACCAGTTCTGTATAAAAATTATATCAACATATACGTACATATTTTTGTGATTACAGAACAAAATGATTTTTTGACATTGTTTTCCTCGCGTTATACAAGTACACAATCGACCTTGAATTCAAAGTTTTGTATCGTCTAAATTATTTTACAAAATGTTAATTTTGTAAGCCTTCAATGAGGATAATAAAGTATAATTATGACATGGCTAATTAAGCTCTTCATAACGTTTTTTTGAGTAGGGCAATTCAGTAGTTATAGATGGAATGCCATCAATACAATACATAACATTCAAAGGAATTAACAGGTAGATGCTTCAAATGGTTAAAGCTATGCTGTAAGTTTACTGCTTTATGAAATATTCATCAGTACTACACTTTTATTACTTTTTCTTACAGCAAGGACATAACCGTCTGCGGTTCTCCCCAGTGTCCACATCTTCCAATGCATCATCCTCCTGATCTGATTCTAAGATCATTGAGGGTCTTGATTTTTTTGTTGTCTCAGAACCTATTGATTTTCTAGAACTGCCTGCAATACTTTGTCGATGTACCGGTATCGCTACCGATTCCCTGATAGAGGCTTTTAAGACAATTGGCGGCGGCAGAGAGAATTTCCGATGTTTTACTTTGTCCAGAGGCTCATCAAGTTTAATCTTCAATAGATTTTCTTCATGCATTTCTGGGAAATCTAGGATTTCAAGGCCTTCCCTCCCTACGTACTTGTCATATACATATGTTGCTCTTGTCCACATATCCTCGTGATACTTTATATTTTGTAAGCAAGGCTTCAAGTCGGAGTACATCTGTGTAAGATACCTGCAAATAGATCGAAGAAAAGATTACCCACTTAGAAAAATCCTCGAACACAAATTATACCAACTTGATCATTTGCCTTCAGGTCACAACATACGTGTAAACAGGTGATACGACAAATTTCAAAAATTTGTACTCTATCTGGGGAATGTACGCAGCGCGACGATCCATTTGAGCGGCTGGTTGAAGACCCAACTGTCTCTCCATGTCTCCCTGCGTAAAAAATTCTTGGAGGATGCCTTTCTAAAATGAAAATTTACACACAAAATGAGAAATCATTTTCTTTTGCAGCACTTGGCATTTCCATCGATTAAACATACCACTGTCGGAAGATTATCATCCCATCTTTTGCAGTTATCACAGAGATCAGCAGCTGTCATAAAAAGAGAAAGTTTTGCCAGTTTCCTTTCTTGCATGTCGGTGGATTTAGCTTCCTCGAATAACATGTCCCTTGTTTTCATATGCTTCGTGATATCAGTAGCTGTGAGTAATATCATTTTGAAGTACATTTAAAACTATTGTTGAGTACAGCTGAAAGTGACATTTGTTTTTGTACCAATAATATTCCATGTTAGTAGTTCCACAAAATACTTGTAATCAGTATCATTTAGATTTTCCAAAATATTACAGTCTTCTCTATTCAGAATAGCTAGTGTTACTGCAAGATGATGCCGCTGAAGTGATTTATTTCATTAAAACATTTTTAGGATATATCAGTTTTATGTTTTATTACACAATGGCTGGCTGTGCAAAAAGGAGAAAGTACCTCCATGATAGAGTCCTCGCAATCATATAATTTATATATCTCTGATTTCGTGTAAGACTGAAATTGATTGTTAGTTCCACGATGGTCACAGTCGTGAGCTAGTGTCGACACTACCAGTACAAATACCTCCAATTTACTGTAAAAAAAGTTCCATGCATACAAATTAAACGTTACTTGTCAGGATAAACACTGAAATTTCTTACGTCAAATGGCCTTGCTCAACTAGTTTTAATTTTTTAACTAGTAAATACGCGAAGTGCATAACAGACACTGCATGATTCCAGTTGTGATACGGCATGGGACCGTAGCCTTGTTGAACCGACATTATGAATCTGTTCCATGAAATCATCAAGTAATTATAGTATATAAGCCAAAAAGCATAAAAGCCCCAATGAATTACTATTACCGAACTAAAATATCCCTCCTAATTTTGAAATCCTTTACTATGTCCAGTTCATAAAATATTTCAACAGCCATTCCAGAGATATCCAGTTCTGGGAGACATCTTATGCATAAATTAAATTCATCAAAGCGACCTTTGAACAGCAGAGATGTTTTTCTGTGTTGAGTAATAAACTGTTCCACATTTGCGTGTTTTACCTAAAAAAAAAAATTTAAACGTCTAAAAGTTTACATATTATACCACCATTCGAACTATTTGAAACATAAATATATTCTTCATGTCATACGAAGGGAATTTGACAGAGCATTTCATTAACAATATTTCTCCGTCTGAAATTTCTTGCTCTACGATCCAACAAGACGGAACAAGTCAGTAAACATGCTATATGCTGGCAAAATAGCAGAGCTATTTCAAAATCCTTGCGAGAAAATCCGTCTTCTTTATCTGCTAGTTCAATAACCAGTGCAGATTCACCAGAATAATCAACTACCTACAAAATATGAACAAGCTACATAAAAAACCAGCAGCACAAAGCATATTTTGAAGAATGTGTAGATTTGAAATTGGAGTAAAATACTTACTGGAGTCACAAGCAATGCTCTATAAAAAATCATCGCATTAATTTGCTTATTTAAATCATTCCGATTTCAATATTTATCTGCACATATTTTAGAAGCGTACCTTGTATTACAATTGCTTACGGAATGAATATGCTTCGCTGAAATATCAAACTCTGAAAAGTCCGATAATTGATTAATTCGCATTCCTTGTTTGTGTGTTGCCACCCACGCTAATGGGGCCGCAATACTTTCTCTCATCGGAATGTCTGCCATAGCATGTACCTATTACACACATTTTGGAATGACAATTTTGCAGGACATGGCCAATAAAAGTTCAGTGGAACTAATTGAGTTACTTTTTTATTCGGACAATTGGTTCTTCCAGGATGCCCAAAACTAGTATGATACTTCCTGAGAGATTGATCCCCTTCGTCAATTATAAAAACTGTGTGGTTTTTGCAGTATACTAAAGAGGCAACTTCCGTTCCAATCTGAGCAAGACCTATCTATAGAATGATTATATTTTAGAATAGTCAACTTGAATTTGTGAAACTTGCTTTATTTCCGGTTAGACCTACTAACTAACCTCAGCCGAACTTCGAAATATTGCTTTTTCGACTTTCTCAATAGATTCCAATACACGAGTATAACTGGTTACGGAATGTTCACTATCTGCACAACCTTGGGTGGTCATGGCGTATGGGACCAACAGTCTGGGAAAGTGACCAATTCAAACCCACTTATAATTTGATAATAATGACTGAAGCATTCACTGGCTTCACATTACTCAGTTTCAAAACTAGTATTTTTTACCCAAGCGTGTCTTTCATGACTGCAAGTTTCTCAAAGATTCCTTTAGGAAGTTTATGTTTAAACGCAATTGCTACTATTGCCTGTACCTTGCCGTTGGCATAAACAATCGGGAATCCCACGACATAGTCAGGGATAAAGGTGAACAGGGTCATCCATTGAGCTAAAACATGTAATGTTTGAACAGTTTCGTCGCTGTGGATTAGTGGTACTTTTGCTGCTATAAGTTCCTGAATGCATTCAAAATCAGACTGGGGAAAGTAGAACATTAAATGTGTAAGACAAGCATGCGATCCCAAAAAATAAAATGATAATACATAATGCTAAATGTCCCAGGTTTACTAAATACTGAAAAATATAGTGTCTTTTTCTCACAAGCTTATACGATTCATAATGTTCGCACACTGATGAGCCCCGGTAGTACAATCGAAATGATTTCTCAGTTCCATCATGCATGACTTTTAAGATTAGTATACTTTGACAAGTGCTCAGTTCCGTTTTCACCTGCACAAATATATATAAGTAGTTATATCGTATGAATAATCATGCCATATTTGAATTGAATGCACCGTGTTATTTTATTAAATTGTAATTACATATAAGCCAATGTTCGATATATTCTTATAGGAATTTTCAGCATGGAAAGAATTTAAGAATTTGGATTCCAGGCATACAAACTGTTGTTCGAATGGATTTTCAACTTTCTGAGTCTGAGATATATCTACATTTTTTTGGGACTTCCTTTTTTGTTGTTGTTGCTCTTGTTTTACCACATCCCTCCTTCCAGCGACCTTTTGCATTTGAAAACGAACTGTATCGATAGAATTCATAGTGCAAGTTGCTTTCACGTGAGGGAGGACTGCACCGTTTAGTGGTTGTACTGTAAATTGTGGGTGAATGGACTTTAATCCCGTACCCGAGAGACGCTAGCTAAACTAGCCAAATCGAAATTCATAAAATCTGATTTTTGTTATAAAGAAATATTGAGCAAAATGAGAAGTTGTAGGCAAAAACATAAAATCAAATCATGCGTGTACTTTGAGCATCACTACAACTACGATATGGACATCAGCACAAAGGCATAAATATGTCTGACATTATAAAAATGACTTGGCAGAATCAAGGGACCGCTTCATAGGACAACTTCCGTCTTGCATAGAAGCTACATGACCAGCAAAACATCAATCACATTCTATCCCACGTTTAAGGAAATGTCACAAATGAAAAATATGTTTTTAAAGCATAAAATAGCATTCAATGAATTTATTTTTAGGTGAACAGTGTCCCGATTTTCTATACCTTTATGAACTGCTTTTTCGTCTGATGTGAGACTTGAAAACTTTTCTCTTTACTTTCTCCACTAACAAACATGAATATATTCTAACACTTGAAAGAAAACACATTAAGTACAGTTACTTTACTTTACGTTCTGACGACTTGTTAGCGTGACTAGCTCATTGCGACATGAGAACATATTTTTAGAGTAAGAAAATATTTCTACTGTTGTAAGCAGGCTACTTGGAGCTTTCTAATTCTCAGAATTAATCTTCGTGTTTTTGGAGACCATACAAAATGCTATCAATATCTCACATCTGCAATTACTATATTTACTATGTCGCATATATTTATAAACCTACATCACGATTTATGATACATTTTGTAACGTACATATAAAAAAACACAACACCCGCAGTTTTGACGGACACCAAATTGATACCATTTCTCAAATTACTTTTTACTTTTACACAGATTTCATCTTATGTTGTTGTGTGCGTGACGTGCATATACTATCCCACAAAAACAAGAAAAATAAAATTGTAATTCAAATTCCATCAAACAAAAGTTTTCGATTCGTTTATTAGAATATATCATTACAAATTATTTCCTGACAAAAGCAATAGATTTCTCTTGTTTACATGATGCATTTACGTAAGGGTAAAAACGCAAATTCTTGCAATGAAAATTCAGTGTACTTACTAAATAGGTAACTGAGCAGAACATTTAAAAGGAAATCTGTTTCCTCCTCAAATTCGCAACGTAACCCATAAAAATTGGTAAAATTGCACATGCAAATTTTTTCTTCTTTGTTTTATAAAAAACAATAAGTAATACACCCACTCTGGATATGTTTATCTAGCAATTGGGTATTGTATGTATGTTCATTTCCAGTAAAGACCAATGAATGCATTAAATAATAGCCACGCTCTATCGGGTATCCAATCTTGTTTCCGGTTTCCCCTTTCTCCTGCATAGTCCTCCTTTACCCCCCTCGAATTTTCTCCATAAAATGTCAAATATTACATTTTTCCTGAAAATATGAACAAGCATTCCATTACATGGTCAAATCCTGTTTCATGAATTGGTTTTATGGGAGACATGGCAAGAAAAGTTGAATTAGGATTAGTAAAATATATCCACATTTGGCAGTTGGAAACAAATAAAAGGGTGCTCGTGACAGAATTCGGTCGACATTGAGTGAAAGCAAACATGATTTTACTGCTTTAATGCACTTCTTTGGAAAATGTCATTCGAGTGTTGTTCGTACGCTGGACGGACACACGGCTGTTTTTCTCCCAAAAATACTTGTTTT
>JAQFZH010004299.1:0-12193 GCA_034695485.1 Entomobrya nivalis
TGGTGGTTGGTGGTTTCCTACTCCAAACTAAAATAGCATTACATTTTGGTGAAGACAACGTAGCTCTGTGTCCAGCGCAGCAGCCACAGCGAAATATTTTGAACAAAGTAAACTTTAAAATGCGTAACTAAAGTATAAATATGGTGGTAGCAGCATTTATAGAGGTGGAAACAAGCAAGGGGCAGTACGTTTAAAAACTAAAAAAAAATGTATATTCTGAAGAGATAAAGTTACAAAAATTGGCGTTTTTACTTCTAAAATGATTTTTAATTGTGCGGGTAAATAATATCATAAAACTACGTAAAGAAAATGAGGGTCCCAATTAATAAAAGATTACATGCAAAAACAAAATCACATGAAAAGTAAATCAAGATAAATTTTGTAATAAAGTGAAAATAAATAAAAAGTTTGCATTAACAAAGCTCACCCGTCACATTATGCCACGAAGAGGTGCGAAAGTTTCAGGTCAAGTAACACTGTTTTCAGTTTGAATACCACCACCACCACCGACGACGACGCGTGCAACTTGTGAAGGTAAAATGTGACAGTCAACCATTTCAACACCTTTGCTGTTGTCATGACAATTACCATTATCGTCTTTCTTGTGATTCCTCACTATTCTGTCATCTTGCATACTGGTAGAGTAAATAAAAGTTTCTGGTATTTTGGCAGAAGGTGATGAAACGGAAGTGGTTGTTGTGGGTTTCGAGGTGGTGGTGGTGACGATGGAATGGTTGACAACAATAAAAACATGCGATGACGGTGACGCTGGTGGTGGTTGCAATGCTTTTGATTGTGCTGTTGGTGAAGAAGATGGGGGTGACGGTGATGGTGAAGGTGACGGTAATTGACGGGCATGCAAAGAAGAAAACGGAATGTACTCAAACTCAAATGGAAACTCATCAGCCAGCTGAAATCGGTTTTGTGTTGATAACACCTACACACGGAAAGAGTATCGGTGGTGTGAGGTGATGAGGTGGTGAAGAAGAAGAAAAAGTAGGGCAATGCCAAAGAAAACAGAAAGTAATAAAAGAATTGTAATTAAAAAAAGAGCATTTGAAAACATGCAAAAGCTGAAATAAGTAGATTAAGAAATATTATATTAGATCATGCATTTAATAAAAGACAGATATTTATAAAGACAATTATTAAGCAGGTTTATAGTTCGGTTGATGCTAAGACACAAACTTTAATAATGTTTTGTTTGCATGCGGGGAGATTAGAAATATTAATCTCGTTTGATTAAAAAATAATAATTTTATACAGACAACAAAGTAATATTAAATACATTTATTAACAAAGGAATCATGGATATTAGATATGATGACGTTACTCAGGTCATCCGAATAAATAGTATAAACATCATTTATTTATTAATACACAGTCAGGTAGATATATAGATAGATAAGGTGACGGCGGCGGCGTTGGTTGGAAAGGAAACTTTATCAATGATTATATGAAATCCAGGAGACAAATTTTGTGTACGTGGTTGTGTTATTTACGTCATCATGACATGGATTAGTTTGGTGGCGCTTGTATGGAGATGTCATGTCAGATAAAACAGGCAATTTAAAACACCAAAGGACTTTTTGAACAAGAACACAAGACAAGAATTGTGATTGATGAGAAGAGAGGAAGGAAGCAAAAAAGGAAAAGTTTGCTCAAGAACAAACTCAGCAATTCTCCATTCCCTCTTGAAGGTATAACATCACGTTACTATTTTCTTAGCGCATCGTCAAGGATTACGTTTTTTTCTTTTTTGTAAAGAGGAAGAAGTTAAGTCGAGTCGATAGCAAGTTGATAAAACGTTCTCCCTCTCTCACTCTGCAATTCTCTCAACAAGTTAGGCACGCTCCTACTACTTGTTTCTTTCTTAGCACAGGAGTTTGCAACAGGAGGATGATAAAAAAATAGTTAGGTAAGAAGAAGATGAAAAGGGGAAAAAGTGAAAAAAAAAATAATATGAAAAGTCATCTTAAAGGTGATACGGTATAAAAAAGATTAGACAGGAAGCACCACACGTCATACCAAGAGCACATAATATCCTTAAAAAATAATATGAAAAAAGTGAAAATGGAAAAGGATGATTTTTTTTTGTAAAAACAAAAAAATGTTAGCTGTCTGTCATGTCAGCCGAATGGTGGTGGTAGTGGTAGTGGTAAAGGTAAAAATGAATAGATAAGCAAACTGTCTGTGTGTTTTGTTGGATATACAAAGGGAAATCTCTTGGAATTGCTTGGTTAAGAGAATCACTGCCACGCCATGCCATGCCACCACCATCTCAATTTAATCTCGTTGGGCTTACGTAAACAGTAATTAAACATGGCTGTATAAAAAAACGATGTGTCCCTTAAGCCAAAGCTGGGCTACCAAGCCAACAAGAATAACAGCTTAGATAGTAGTAGCGTCACCATTAAAGTTTTAATGTCAGGAGGATGACAGTGAACAGCACTTGGTGCAGAAATCAGTTGGTGGTACTCTGCTTGTTTTAAGAAGAAATATAGTGGCAGCGGTTGGAATAGTTTAGTCAGCAGATAGTAAAATATATAAGGATTTTTTTGGAGAGATGGTGAAAGTATATATAGCAATGGGAGATGAACAGACAGATAGTAGAATGATAGGGTGGTATGTGTGAGGCACATATCATCCATGGCCATGTCAAGAGACAAGACAACAGGAAAAAAAACTACATAGTAAACGCGAGCACGAGCACAGTGCAAATTGGATATAAATGAATTACTTGGAAAAGAGGAAAAGGGATAGAAAAAATGGATGAATAAACCGGTAAACGGTTTAGCGAAGTTCCAGTTTGACAATTTTCTGCTTAAAAAGTAATCAATGACCTTAGATCACACAAGATCAAATAATTTAGCCCAGAAATTGGCACAATAATAATTTTGGTTAAAGACGATTTTTTCAAGTTTCATTAAAATTCGTTATATCGTATAGGGTTCCACCAAGTTGTAACCTTTAAACACCCTCTGAATGAAAAGGTTGGGTCAAGTGAACTGAAACTTTATTTGGGCCTGGAGGACTTTGACCCAAAATCAATAAAAATTATACTTAGAACCCCTAAAGTAGTCTCGACTGACTAGAGGAAGCTTATGACACTATAGAGTCTGAACAGTCCGGCAGATTTTTACCAGGATATGGACTAAAATTTTAAAGTACCACTAACACTGGCACTTAATAAAAGGAAGCATAAGGTATAGAAAGGAAATGAACAATGATTGAATTTTTTTCTTTTTGATACTGCTCTTGTTAGGATATTCTTTTGACTTGACAATTCCTCTTATTCTGATGATGAAAGGAAACAAGTATGAAAAATATAGGTTGGTGGATGGAAAATGAAAAGAAAAAATACAATTCTACTATTATTGCTGCTGGTGCTATTATTACTATACTCAATTAGCGGGAAATTGTATTGTATGAATTTAATAATTAATGGTTATTTCACATCGACCTATCCAGAACGAAGAACATTATTATCATGTTTTACTGGATATTCTTATTGAATTAATAGCTGCCCACACACGAACAAAAACTGGTAGTTTTTATGAAATATTATGAAATGACAAAAGTCCTAAATGTAATAATCATTATTATTATTCTACTCATTCTTCTAAACTATACGTTACGTTATGTCTTGTGGTGATGATCTTTTAGTATTTTTTAAATATATATCCAGAGTTAAAGGATGTAGACAAGTTGTATTAGTGATATAGACTTACCCGTTGAAGAGCGTGAAGCACCTGATCAGGCATGTGATCTTGTATCATCCCTGGGGATATGAGAACTTGGCCATAATCCGTGTTATCTGTCCACAGGGCTTGGAACACGGGCTCACCTTTCTTAATCACACGTCTGTTTAGTTGTTGGTTTAGGGCAGTCGGCAAGGAAGCATTATTTTTTTTTGAACAGACACCGAAGAGAAAAGAATGGTAGAGAAAGTAAAGAAAGAAGACAAGATATTATTAGCACATATGAACAGGTAGACGCTTGTTTAAAAAAAAGAAGAAATCATCATCTTTCAATTAACGATAATTAACGAGAAGGATTCGGATTATTACATACAGCGTTACGTATGTATTTAAGTGTATCCTATTAGCGTACTTTGGAACTTTCTTAATGTTAGATACAATTAATTAGCACTATTTGTAAAAACTACAGGATAGCATTTATTAGAAACAAGCAAACAGTTTTTTTTGTACGTGCAAACAAAATATATAACTAGTTGCTAGAGTAAAGCGAAAAGCGCAAACAATCGGTACTCTTATGTAAGATTCATTATTTAGCTTATTTAACTTTTTGCATAAACATTATTTTCTTGTCTGCTTATTTTAGCGGAAATTGTTTTATAAATACTTTAATTAATTAAAACGACTTAGGATGTACAATGTAGGAACCTTACTAGATATTCAAGGTAAAGCGTCTGCGTAACTATAGTATTTATTGTTAACTGGTCCAATAATAGGGGAAAACATAACTAGTAACATTTAAAACATAAGCAAACCTCCATCCAATATTATCTTCTTTATCCACCAAATTAAAATCTCGGAACTGAGCTAATTTCCACAACTATCTAAGTAATTGCTGATGATGAAGATGAATCACATTACATTCATTTTGTCGCAGTTGAATGACCTTTTCAACTTAGAATTCCGTCAAGTTGTTTTCATCTCATTTCATGTGATATATGCACATCGTTTAATCATGATCATAGCCACAAATCATCATAATTAGAGCTGCACAATAACAAAGGAATTCTCGTGTGAAAAATATGCATACTCACATACCTACCTACTTGTAGATTCGTACGCGCGGTAAAAGCAACAATAACGAGTATAGTTTCCATTTTCTCCTCGCAACTAACTTAATCATGTTATTAAACATTAAACCAGGGAGGGATTCAGTTGAATCAGAAACTGCTTTCATTCAAATTACAATTTCCACATGTAAATCAGTTCAGTTCGACAGTGCCATAAAGCACTACAATAAAAAGCTAGCGATCGGGTGTACACAGGTAGCAGATGAGTGGTACAGTTCGTTGAGTCTTCTCGATTTTCGCAACAAACTCAATAAGCTAAATTCAAAGTCTTTTGTAAATTCTGACGGACACCAGAATTTAGAATCATTCGTATAAAGTATAACTTTCCTTTATTCGATAGACCATTTTCAAGGAAATATTAACCAAAGCTATTTTCTACTTTCCCTTCTCCAGCCTTCCATACACTGTCCCTGTGCTACTATTGGAGTAACTTCTCTGACTGCACTTTTCGCATCACCACTTCAATTTATGTTATTCCTCTTCATCCCATCCTCATGACATGACTATACAGCACTACATCATCGAATAATAATACTATTGCCTTGTGCTCTGTTGTGTTCTACTTTTCTTTTCACACTCTCTGTCCGCCCATTTGACTGACTGACTGACTGACAGAAATTTTCTAATCAGTTCCAGTGTACACAGCGCACGTCTTTCCTTTGACTGGCTATAACTCTAAAAAACTTTACTTGTTTTCTATTTTCTTCCGAGAAATAGCTGTTGAGTCATGATCATGATCATATATATTATGACGATCATGTTGCATGCACTATATAACTTTCTACCTTGCATTGTACCATCTTCAGCATTTTGCTTTCTCCTTCATCCTTCATACATCTGTTTCGTATTTTCTTTGGAAACGTGGAATTTTCGCATATTCACATTTGCAAAAGTTGTACGTGCTGTGAATATAAAAGGGAGCCATGGCATAGTGGTGTTGTTGGGGTAACTACAACACAGGGTAAAATAAGAAGAAGAAAAAAGGGCTCAAGGAGAACTCAGATCGCAACGCAGTCTACATATTTAATTATGTACATATACCATACCACCACGCTGCGCTATACCATAAGCATTGTTTTGTGTATAGAATCACCACAACAAAAACAATATATGAATCTTTCTTCCTTGTATTCATATCGTATCTCGCTCATATCTTTCTCATGAAAACCTACTGTTTGTATATATTTTTTGGCTCTGTGCGAGAATCAATACGCCTAACCATTCATGCATCGTCATGTCTTTGTCATAAATACGAAATTTTCGTATTTAGCACTAAACTTGCTATGCAATTAGAGTAATTATAAATACGCCACAGAAACACACCATCCATCTCAAATTCTCTCTCAAGTCAAAGACTCGGTCGCGTCGCATGCTGTAAATTTCTCTCGTTTCTCTGCTTTACATATAATGTAATTAAATTTGAGTCTTTTATTCATCCACTCTGCTTGAACCTTTCTTTCTTTTTTTGCATGTGTTTTACAAGTGAGTAAAAGAGAGTTTTTGAGATAGAAATGGCGAATAAAGAAAATCCTTCATCCGTTTCATTCTTCTTGTTGCATTCTTATTCTCATCCATCCATAAATGTAATGCGTAAGACGAGAACAAGATTTGAAAGCAATTTAGTAGAAAACCTGAAACCCCTGAAGTACGGCTGGATGGTGGGATGAATAATGATGATGTAAATAGGTACTCACACAAAAAAATATGTATGGCATTATGTAGAGTTACATGAACATAAAATGTAAGAAAAAAAGGGAGTGTAAGAAGACACACGAAAACAAATAATAACTGTAACACAAAAAAAACACGGCCGTTTCTTTAAACCTTTTTATTCTCCTTATAAAAAATTATAGAAATTGTGGCACAAATGATGACACTGTGTAACAATCTGACAAACTTGGATTTACACTCTAGTTTGCTCTCAAGTTTGGAAAATGTAATGCATCTATGCTTTTATACAGGATTTTATATACAAAACAATGTCGATCTGTTTGGCTGGAGCAGCAGAACTGAACTAATAAACAAAATGTAAATGTCGAAATAAAACAATAAGCAAGTGATGCGTCTTGTGTTTTTTTTGTTGTTAGTCCGGCGCTACCTTATAATATGAAAGAATGGAGAAAACATATCACCTTTGCGAAAAACAAGCGTGTTATTTTTCGTATTATCGTCATTATTATTATGCATTCTGGCAAGTACAATAATATATCAATATTATGATGCCAAAAGAAAGTAGAGAGAGAGAGCGAAGAAGAAAGAATACAATTATACTAATGGACTTGGATTTTCTTCGGATTGCAAAGTCCCTTGTTGATGCTGCTTCTCATCTTTTTTGAAGAAAAAAGCTGTAATACTATTTCCCGTTTTCTTATTTTGCTTGGTGCTTTATATTTTTGTGCTTTTGATAGTACACATATAAGTCTAAGTTCATTTTCTTTCATGCTCCCATGTTCAAAATGAAGATGCAAAACTCATCAGTACATCAGACAACATGCAACCAAACTAAATTCCAAGTCGATCAATAAACACCGGTCATTGTAATAACCATCTTGATCATTTTCATAACCAAGATGTGCTATTCTTGTTTTATGATGATGATGATGACGACAGCGCTCATTTGTTTGCTGGTCGGTAGATGTGACGATCTGACCTAGATGCACTCCATCAACTTAGTTAAGTAGAAAAACAGACATTTTGATCTGCCCCGGTGGCCTCGCAACTAATGATGAGTACACAATGCGAGTTGAGCATATATCCGAGAAAACTAAACACTGCTGCAAAACTGATAAGGATTCGCTCATATGTAATTTACCCCACTCAAGTGGATAAGTCATCAAATCAATATAATCATTATAGGCGACAAGAGCAGCATCTCAACAGCACAAATTGAGGAAATGTCGATACTCTTACAAAATAATCATTTTGGAATTTTACTGCGTATGCATTAATTTTGAACAATATTATGGACACATGTGTGTATCATAATATGTGACGTGAACGAAAAAGAGAAAATAGTTAACTTGATAATATATATGGACTTGTTTACTTGAACATACGTCGTTCTTTGGAAAGAATCAAATTATTTGGCTTCCAACTTTTCCTGTGACCTAGATGGATGGCCGAAGCCAAAGTAATGCTTTATTTGTTCAAGAGAAATTGGCGTATTCTGTACAACCATTTGTCCTCCCCTCTTCTGCAAATAATTTGATTGTACAATTCGATTTTGCTTATAATGACTTAGGGTTTGATTGTAATTGTAACTACATATGTTGCTTACGTAACAGAAAAAAAATCCTTGTCATGTCAGATGTCAGTTGCAAGTATATCTATACCTAGAAAAACGACAGCGACACTAATACATTGTATAGTCAAAACTAAATACTGATGTGATGACAATGATTTTGCTATTGTGGAAAACATCCATTATTAAGTAGATCAAAGCAGCAGTCAAGTCAAAGTTGTGGAACAGGTTTTTAGTAGAACTAAAAGCGAATATAAAGGAATCGTTGAAACTGTTGTAAGTATAATGGGCATGGATTTTGAGAAAATTATTAACGATGCTTTTCAATTCATGTCACTCATGTCAAAAACACATGTACCTAAACATCGCATGCAATTAGCAAACACTAAAGCGGCTCTATTCACGGTTTACAAACACAAACAATCATCATATTTGTAAGACTAATACATGTCCTATTTGTAAAAAGAAAATACTTGGCGTGGAGTTGACATTTTTGTGTATGCATGTCATATTTATTTTATTTATAAGAAAATCAACATGACCAGAAAATTTTGATTTAAACACTGTCAACTGTGTTGTGAATGTGGTTTCACAAGAAGTTACGTAGCGAGAGAAGAAGGATTTTTTTTTCAAAGTAATTTCTAAATTTAGAAAAAAAATAAGTATAAAGAGCAGCAGCAAACTACTACCTACAACCTACCTAAATTATGTTCATACTACCCGCATGGGTGACAAAATATAATATACATAACAAGTTCTTCAACTACTAAAAAAGGTTTCAGGGGAAAACTAAAATAGAGAGCAAAATGGAATAGGACATTAAAGAATCTGGTGATGTGGAGAAAAAGATGAACGTTAATAAAAATGGCATGAGAGAGATTGACGCAAGTCGTATTTCGCAGTGGCATTTACCGCTAAAATTAATCAGAAAAGAAAAAGTGGTTTTTGCTGAAAGGGTATTTGATGTCCAATTATATAGTAATGTCATGTCAGGATAAGTTGATTTGGGAAAATAAATGAAGAATCAAATTACGGGGAAATGAATAGGGAAAAAAGCAGGATATGAATAGAATATTAAACTGGATACAATTAGGAGGCTATTTTTTGGATTAGATAGATTTTTTTTTCTGGAATGGTGGTGGAACTGGTGGAAGTAATGTGGGCGGTTGATATTTGCTCTATTAATTTGCTAAAACTAAAAAAACACTATCTACTAAATCGACTCACACAATTCACAAGAATTGAGTATTATTGTATACTTTCTCTGATTATGGATAGAAAAAAAATCAGAGATGGAAAAAATATTTCTACAGCAAACTAAAGATTATCATATCAATAGACTATTTATTTATAGTTTTCTTAGTAAGATGGGGAAAATGTTATTTTTCAGTGCTTTATTTATTCTAAGTATTTAATGCTCATGAGTAGTTTCTTCTATAGAAATTGTTTTGAGCAGAATAGAAAGTTTTATAGTAATTTTTGTTTGTTCTTCTGTCCTAATTCGCAATTATCGTTATGTAACATAGTATTATTATGATTATAGTGATTGGTATTAAGAGGGATTGTTTATTTCCCAGAAAATTTCTATAAAGAAAATACATACTACTCACCTCCATACACTCTCGTATTTTATCCTGAGTTTCCATTTCAAGTTTGGGAAAAAGAAACAAGTCATTATTTATTTAGTAACTTTTTTAAAACGAAAACATTGCTATTTTAAGTTTTTTTATTTAACAAATAATAAGAGTTGCCTATATATCGTCCACTGGAATCAAACACATGAATATATACATATATCAATTAGAACTACAAAGTAAATATTTTTAGAATTGAGACTTTTTAAAGGAAAAAGTGTAAAGCCGCTTGTGTTAAAACTTCAATTAGTGATTGACGGATTTACGTTGCAGCCTTACTTCGTGATGTAGTGATTTGTGAAATATGAATGGCAATACGGATTATATGACACAAATTTTTTGCATACTATAAAGACGGACAAATGAAAAACAGATTTGAAATTTAAACGATAATTACACATGTATATTGACGATATTGAATATATACGACAATTAAATATTGCGAGCAATAACGGTAAGACATTCAGCACAGTTTAAACATTTCTACCTTCTTCAAAAAATAGAATGCTCCTATTTTCAATTCTTAAACATATAAAAACAAGTATAAAACATCACGCTGAATGCATTCTGAGCACCATGAATGTTGTGCTTATCTGAAAAATACTTAAGGCCATGATGTATTTAAAATTTAACAATTAAACATTTAAAAACATTCAGTGTAAAAAACGAACGGCGGAGCAAGCAACAAGTATCGTGTAGTGCGGTGCAAATAATTAAAATGAAATCCGTGATTTTGCATAAATGTGTATAAAAAACCATGAATGTGTTATATTTATAAATATAGTATTGACAACGTATGCTTATAAATATTAACGATCAATGTATAATATAACATACATAAATGATACATGTGTTGTTATAAAACTTTTGGTGCCACCTAAAATTGCATCTTGTATTTACATAGGTACATAGATAAAAAATGTGAAGTGAGGTGCATACTATTTCTTCGACAAATTTAGGAGGGTGGAGTTTGGCACTTCATAGTTATTTATTTTAAAATGTGGGTTACATTAATCAAAATAATGGAATTTTTATAACAACGGCTAATTGGGAAATTCCTAAATAATCAATGAAGTTAAAGTTGCTATATTATGACTTCCTGTTAGAACAACTGTGATTCTAAAACAACATGGCTTAGTGTCTTCAAGTCTTGGATGAGATATGAGCTACATACAAAAATACAATGGGTAAAAAAGTGAAAGTATTTAACTTACTCGTCCTTCTTGGGATGATGCCGCACAATGTGCATTATCCTCCCCGGGGGAAAAAGTGGTTGATGAACCGTGAGGGAAATCGCACTTTCGTTTGGATGGATTGTGACCTCCCTGACATCCCGCAGGGAGCGCCTTGTCCTCATAAACTCTTCACTTTGAATTGAGGGAGCTGAGCTGAGTCGCTGGGGACGGGCAAATTCTGGCTTCAAACAACAGCAGCACCGCATACCAGACATGATGGTTTGCCACTACAACGAAAAGTCACAAAACAGAACAAAGCGTGTGAAACATTGCATTTGTACAAACTACTAAAAATTATCAATTAAAATCTGTCAAGAAAGAAACTTTGTAATTTTTTATTAAAAAACTTTCTAATTAAGTTAAGTTCTCCTAACTTCCTCTTTATTTTGCTACTTTAATTTAATTCTTTTCTTCATCCTCAGTTAAATATCCTTTCACTGGTCTGGTATGAATAATCATCAAATTACCATCCATCCACTCATGATCATCAGACCTTCGTCATACACGTCTCTTATCAATTTTCTCAAGAAAAAAAGTACACGTTTACAGAAGTGCATGCTCCAATTGTCTCTAGTGTTTCATTGGCAATTCATGCGTGAACTAGCACCATCACCACCACTACTACTACTACTACTACGATGACTACTACACACTGTTGTTGTTGTGTAACTTTCTTTTTTTTTGGCTTCTTTCATCTACTATTATCATCATCTCAAGAAGGAGAAAATGAAAAGTAGTAGCAGAATTCATTGTACACATTTAAGTATATCATGTACTAAAGTACTACCCATTATAGAAGAAAACAGGAGCAGAGACAACATAACACCAAAGAAGAAATGTAGAAAAGGATGTGTCGCCACATCACTCATCCCATCTGCTATCTCACATAAAACGACGAAGAAAGGGAGCAAGAGCACAAAACTACAAAGGAAGCAGCAAAGACAAGGAATAATAAGTTGCATCTCTTCTTCTTTTGAGCATCATCATCATCAGCCTCATCGTTCCCTTCGCTCACTCATTTTCAATCCAAATGAAATTACAATGTTCAGCCATGTGGAACAAAAATGCTGTTGATTCAATATAAACCATGAACATTCCACATTATATGAACAATGAACATGTGTCTACGTATTTATTTATAATAGTATGAATTTCAAGAGAATTCGTATAACATATCGTGGCAATGTCCTCCAAGAAAACCGAGTGGTGATGACAACGAGATGTACATAATTTGGTTTGGCATCTGTGTCCTGTG
>JAQFZH010004300.1:0-12186 GCA_034695485.1 Entomobrya nivalis
TGATACCTCACACACTCTCTAACACAATCTCTCTATCAAACACACCAGAACACAACACACAGTTGGTTCTGCTACAATGACAGTGTCAATGTTCAATGTTATCTTTTAAATTATGTAATACTATGAGTTATATCAACTGTCGAAGTTTCGTTGAAGATTTTGAATTTTAAAAAATGGAAGATAACTACTAAAAATTATGGTGATTACTGCGAACCGTAAAAATTGCATAGTTTTGCTTAGGTAGTAGTATGGATGGGGCATGGGACTGAGCTGAGTGATAACTTTGATTAAGAGGCTAAGAGGCCATCCGATCCAGTCTGGTTTCAGGTGTTTAATTAAACTCCCTCCTGATGGGGTTTAATTAAACCTCATGAAGTTTTACTAAAACCCCCTTTTCTGTAATTAAAAAAAACTCATTAGTAACAATATCTGTTAATGAGTAACAATATTTTTTTCGTACAACTAAAATACAGTTAATTTAGAAACTTTTTGTTGTGGCAAATTAAAAATACACCGTGCGCAAATTGCAACTGCAATTAAAGTTTAAAAAGTGCAAACAATGCATAAATGTAATAAAAGGGGGTTTAATTAAACCCCCTGTGTTTGATGGGTTTTAATAAAACCCTTGAAACCAGACTAATCCGATCCATCCATTGCAAATATAATCCTCCTATTTGTAATGCTGCTTACTAGTAAAATAGTAGTTCAAACAGGGCCTCAATTTTTCAAAAAACCAACCCTATCTATTTATCATAATTTAAGCCAACCAACCTGAATTTTACCTTCTACTTTTCATAACTTGACCTCGCCTAACGAAACCTAACCTAATTCTTTTCAGAGTTAGACCTAGCATTACAAAAGCAGTACTTACCTAACCTAATATACTAATTACTGTTTTAATTTAAGAAGAAAATTGTCACCCTATCATCTGTTCTACGGGGTTTAGTTTAGATAACTATCAAATTGACTTGACTTTGACTAGTCAAATTGGGATAAATCGATAGTTCAGTTTTTTAAGTTGTTGCCCTTTTTAAACCACTGTGTTACTAATCAGCGTTACGAATGGGTAGTAATATTTTTAAAGTGAGGACCCTTATCAACTAGCGCCCCAAAGGTAGGGTCAGCGGGATAGTTAAACTTGAGAGTACCGACAACTTTTGAGGAAATGGCTCGTTCGCTGTACAAGTTCTGTGTAAAATGTGTCTGGTTTGGTCGAACATCTTTAAATGATAAGTAGCAAGTTTTTACTGACGACCAGTTGCTTTCGGCAACGTAATAAAAAACCATTCGGCGGCGGCTTCTATGCTCTCATTAAAAATATATTTACCATGACAAATTAAAACCTCACCAATTCTTGTTAAAATAATATTTATTCATCTTAGCTAGTTGAGTCCAACTTCTGCAAATAAACTGAAACTATGTTTTATAATTTGTGTTTCAGATGTTTATGACTCCCGTACAACGCGCACAAATGGTAATGCAGCTGGAGAAGGATATCCAAAAACGTATGGCTGAGATATCGGTAGATCAGAAAAATTTAAAGGAACAAGTTATGAAGTATAAAGCCGGCATTCCTGCGGCGTATGGCGGATGTCAGGTAAGAGTTTTATTATGACTACCAACCAGAAAATTAATTTTTATTTAATAGTTAAATGAAGTTAATTACTGTGTTTATTTTTTTGCGTTAGCAAGCCCTTGAATCTATCAAGAGGAAGCATGGAGAGATACTGGGACTCATTTCTCAGTATAAACAAGTTATGGAAGATGTCCGCGCAATCAACGAAGCGCTAGATGCTCAAGTCCGAGCTCGAGCTGAAGCAGAGGCAGAAATGGAGCGCCAGATGTACTCTGAACTATCAACTGACGACGATGATATCAGCGATATTAACACCATTTTCGATTAGTATCATCATTGTCACTGTATTACACTCATGTTTAAAAATTTAAAGATTTTTAAATAAAAGTAAATTACAAATCTTCGGATTTTGTTATTCCTAAAGCTGTTTAATATTTGTTCATTTTGTAGCTTTTTATTTAAAAAAAACTTTTTTTGGTCGTCCAACAATAAGAAGTGACATTAGAGGGTGGGTGGGTGTTAGCGTTTAGTAGTAGTCATTAGCCTGTATTTAATATAATCCGTTTCCCTATTATTATTACAATGCTTTATTGTCTTTATACTCCTTTGTCAAAGAAGCATTATAAGTTGAGTAGAACAATATGTTTAACTTTTAATAGTTTTCTTCAAGTAGAACAAGAAGAAGATAAGCAGCTTCTCTACTTCTTTTTTTCGGTAAAAGTCGTCGTGGGATAGTTGAGTTGGAATGATGATGATGATGATAGTAGTGGCATGGAAAAACAAGCAGTAAAAGAGCTAATGGTGAGAGTAATGTAATAACGCGTGAGAAAATCTGATGCAACCAAAAAACTGACTGTCTGCGTGTTTCTCCAGACAAAAAAAAATTGTAGCAGTTGTACTAGTTGTTGTATAAGTAGCAGAAAAGAGAATTGTCATCATCACAGCACAAAAAACTCTGTCACACTAAAAACGTACATTTCTAGAGTATGAATGCAAAGTAGAAAAAAAAATGCATAAAGGGAATCTTTGTCAGTTTTTGTCACTGTTGGGATAAATGTGAGAGAGGGAACTACTACAGCAAAAGTCCATTCACTCAAGAGGGAGAAGAAGTAGTGAAAAGGGGGAAAGTGAATGTAAAAGTTGTTGTTTTCACACCTACTCGTCTTGTTCTTCTTTCTCCTTCTTCCACTCACGCTTCTCAAGGCAAAGCAACTTTTTTTCTTCCATGCAGCAATAATAATAGCACTATTCATTCATTCATCCAAGTAGATCTACTTTTTGCTCAAAAAAAACTTTAAATGAATGTAGGTCGCTCGCTTAACTTTAAATGAATTTGTGGGAGGGGGTGATGATGTTGGGAGACACATTTAACATTTATGTTGTTACAATTAAATGCATCATAATAAATAATGAATGTCTTTTCCCTTTTAAACGAAATTTTATTGCATTTGGGAAGATGAGTGAAACAAGTTGATGAAGATTAGCATGACGTTCATTTTTCAAGCCTTGCTGCTACTGGAATTCACTTTCTAGAAAATATTTTTGATGACAGCACATAGTCAAGTTGCTTTTGCTCTGATTCTTTTGTTACATAACTAGCTGTGTGAATAGGATGTGAAATCAATTTACTCCTAAATATTCCATGCACGACTGAGCGGAAGGAATAGCTAGGGCTAAAAATATTCTGATTCTAATTTTAATGAAAACAGTTTATGCCTTGCGAAGTTTGGAAATTCTTGGTTTATTTTTGAGTTCAATCAAGGCAAGGGTGCAGGTATGTTATGTTAATCACCTAATATGTTGGATCCTGCTGCACTAATTCCATGTCCCATCCCAATCATCTCAAAAGATCTCATATTTTATCATGTCCTGATAATCAATTTTTAGATTTGTGTTCAAATTTTGCACTATTTATTTATGCTTCGCTCTCCAACCCATCCTTTGTACACATAAATTAACGTTACATATTTCCTTATCAACCGAATTAACTGAAAGACCTTTTTTAAACTAGTTTTTTCCCAACCAATAATGTAATGTATTTGATAATGGGCCGATTTAATCAATTCATTACTTTTAAAATGGGCTATTGTTCAAATACACATATGCATCCATGCTTATCTCACTACCGTCGTCGTGCCTTGTCTTGCCAACTCCTTCACATGGCTTTCCTAATAGTCTCCTAAACTTTTCATCATCTAATGAGCGAACAACGTATGTAACAATAGAAAATCAGTGTGGCAATAGATGCATATCACAAACTCCATCATTGCAATGGATAAGAGATCAGATGAAAATGAGATATGGATAGGTAAAAAAAAAGGTAGTAGGTAGCAGCTCAATTATGTATGCATGACTACATGAAATGATTTGAATCTTCTCATTCTTCTTGTTCTTCGTCAAGTTCCCCCCTCTCGAAAAAAAAGTTCCAAGAACAAAACTGTTACAGTTTTATACGCTACAACTTGTACAACAAGTAGTAATACTAGTTTAGAAAGAAGAAAAAAGTTGAAGACAGGTTGGTTGGTTAGATGGTTGCTGGTGAAAAGTAACAGGAAAAAAAGAGTCAGAGCCAAGAAAATATGTTCACTCATCTCATATCAGTCAAGAGAGTTCAGCAGATTTACATCTTTCTTTTCCAAGAAAAATATACCATGCTTGAGTTGGCATATACACAGACATTGCATTTTATTTCTTTGAAAGGAAGAATGGAACGACCATAACGATATGATGATCATGATGTTGATATGTCGGTCGCTTCTTTTTCTACTAGTTGTAGCAATGGTGTTGGTAGTGCTGTCACTCATCAAGCTAGTAGTGCTGTGCTCTTTTCTCTGTAAAATATTTCACATTTTGCATCTCATACATATTTTATTAGAAGAGTCCATCAAACTACATGTTGGATTGGATACTAACGCAAGCAAGTAAGGTGGTAGTAAATGATGGGTAACTTAACTTGTGAATTATTTTCCGTTCATTGGAGAAAATATTTTGCATTGCAATTCAGGTATTTTTTTTGGAGACTCCAATAATAAAATGATGTCGATTGATGTACAGAAAATATCTTCGATGAGTATGCTTGCTTGGGGCAACATGAGTCGGTTAGTAGATTTTGATACTTTTTCTGTCATAAAAAATATACGTCAAATTTGGCCAATTTGCAATGCACATTTGCAGCAGGTGTTCCATTAAAAGTTTTTGTTCCATAAAAAATGTTTTCGATTTTGATCTAAAATTGTTTTTTTGCGTATTTTAAATATTTACTACTTGTTAGGAAACTAGCCATATCATCATCACATGTCTGGCTCCCTTGTCGCCTTCGTCACTGTGGCAATGTCTGAAAAAGGAAAAAAAATCAAAAATAAACAGAGTTTTGTATCAATTTCGATTCTTGACAGTGTTCCCATGCATATTTCCTTACTTCAAAATGAAGAAGAAAAAAACATCAGAAAAAAACTTTTACAGCGAACCCATTACAATCATCATCGTAAAACTCTGAGAACGAAATGGAAATTTTTTGAAGAAACGCCATTTCGATAAATAAATAAGTAAATCTACCTTAGTCACTTGTTTCACCCACTCAATCGTGAATATGTGAAAGTTGTAGCAGAAATCCTCCTCCACTTTCCCTTCAAACTTTTGTACTTTGTTTTATTTATTTAAATATAATGCTTAAGTAAGTATTGTCATCAAGCATGTATATATATTTCTTGCGATTCTTCTTGTTGTTGCATTTGATTCACAACAGCTAGAAAATTACGAAGAACGCAAACTCATTGAGCGAATTTTCCGTTTTGCGTTTCGGAATTTACATACAAAAAAAAGTATTTTTACTTGTTCGTGACCGTTTGAGCGAATGGATATTGTGTGTTTTTGAACTGAAGAAGAGTAAAAGTTCACTCACATTTTTTCATAAATGTATAACTTTTTAGTAGTTACTTGAATAAAAGCAAGGTTGTTGTGCTGCTGTTGCGTAGCGTGGGAGGATGAGTATGACAAACAATACACGCGTGAAAGCACGTATTGTGTAGGTATGCTTGTAATTCTTATCGGTAAATAAAACACACAAGAATTTATTCAACGGGTTGAGTTGCAACGATATTGAATATGCTTCCAAAAGGTATGTAGATAAATATTTTTCCCAGAAAGATATCTCTTAAAACGGGTTTCAAAACATAAGTTCTGATTACTTTCTTGGTTGGATGAAGTTTGTAGATAGCATCATAGCATGCATACTTTTTGCTTTCACCAGAACGTGCGTATTTTCTAAGTATTTTAGTACGGACTTTTTTTGTACACAGATCTTGAAAACATTTAAGCATACTATTTATTTCTTCTCAAAATTTAAGCATTGTGTTTTAACTTTTGCCTACATAAATAATATTTGCACTCCTTCACGCATTCATAATGTTTTACTGAGAAAAAGGACGGGTTAAGTCTTCTGTAAACTTACATGATGTGTACAACATGATGACATGGTATTGTATATTGTATACCATCTCATATCGGATGCATGATCATCATCACGATCATGATGAAAATCACTAGAAAATTGAATGAATGAACGTAAGGTTTGGAGAATTGTTGGAGTTGTAGAATATTAAGCAGTGTCACATGTAGTCGGTAGTACTGCGTATTTAAATACTACACAAAATAATATTATAAATGTATGTGTAGTGTGCAGACTACACACTAACATATGTTATACAAATCTACGCATTCATTTATCATATTTTGTAAAGCCCGATGATGACAATGGAAATCTCGTTCTCAGCACTGTTCTTCCAGTCCAGGTAAACCCTACATATGTATATGTGTAAGACAAAGAGATTTCCTATTGACAATAGATTTACCACTACTAAACACATTACATATGCATATTTATTATACATCGTAATATTTCCACCTTACTGTTTAGCAAAATTCTATTTTCCGAATATCATATTTTTTTATATTGTCTCTTTAGCGAGGAGAATTTTCTACAAATGTGCGTGGAATGGGAGGTTGGTGTTATGAGATGATAGTCACTGATCACGGTTGACTTTTAAAAAATTGATTCTTATTATCGCCCCTGATTCCAATTACGCAATGATACTATTTTTTCTAGTACCCAGGGCCAGTTTAGCTTCGCATCCAACAAAATAAATATGAAGCTTTAAATGCTAACATTATGTATTTTACCTTGTCCATAGGTCATTAAATCTATGAATAAACTGTAACATATTTGTTCATTGTACCTTACGTAAATCTTATTTTAGTCCATTTATTGATTATTATTTATAGGTCTTGTATGCTTTATCTGTGTCCCTCAACAACAAAAAGAACTAATCCAATATAAACTAGTACTGCTGTGATGCGAATACTTTGTCCATTTGAAAGAAATAATATTTTGCAATAATAAATGACTGCATAAAGGACCTATTGGGAACACCGTACTCCCTACCGTGTCAGGGAAGATACTTTTAAACTATGAAAAAGCAATATGTCTGTATACTGCTGTGATTGTGTACACATCGCATTTTGAATGTTGGAAACTCGTGGCGTACAAAAATATGTATGAACTCATGTCACAAAAGATATTTGGTCTGATCTGATTCCAGCGTATCAAAAAATAATATATTTTAAAAGTGTGATGACAACATCAAGAATGTTACCATGCTGTCCATAGATGCAGTTATTACATTATTGCAAATCGTAAAAAAAATCATTCGGGACCCTTGTGAGAAAAAAAAAGTCGAGTGAGATCGAATCGAAATCGATGATGTCAGAGAAACCACACGATTAAAAAACAATTAATGTCGTGGACGATGGTAGATGCGGATCTGTTTTATACATATAATCTGAATATAAAAGAATAGTTGTTCATGTAACAGCATTTAGTGTAATACAAAATCTAAAATGTGAATGTGTGCAAACCATAAGGTTTCTTGTCAGGTGTCCAATCAGGAAATCACCTTTGCTCTTCGCAAAATCGTCAGCCTCTTCGTCAATTTATGTATTTACTAACAGCTCTTACAACTGAAAGCTAGCTGATTGCTTTTTTGATGTAGAAAAAAGTACTGACTTTGATTTGCTTTCTTTATTAATCCTCTTATTTTGGAAAGTGGTCTAACTAAACACTAAAGTACTGTTTTGCTGTTAGATTACACATACCAATTACTAATTGGTTACATGTTGTTGCATGTTAAAACTTTACCTAAAAAATGATGTTGCACATTTAGTTAGCAGAAATTTTGTGGACTTTTTTGTCTTTTAGGTAAAAAAAAATTTGATCCTTTTTAGGTGTTTCCTATCATCATCATCATGATATCGTAGCACGTTATTTCATCAAAAAGGCAGACTAATGGGTAATTGTGAAAGATTTTATGAACCTTTTTCCTTTCTTGGGGGAAACTTTTCTCTTTTCTTGCAATGTGATTGTAATTTAGTTTTTGTGCATGGCTCAGCAGAAATGAAGTAGAAAACATCAGTGTGAAAATTATTAGTGAGCCAATAAGCCAAAAGCCAAGTTAATCATTTCTCCTTCTGTCGTTTCAGGTTGCAAAATAGACATTTGTTACACGTAAATGTATAACACATACACATATTTCAAAATAACTTTCACATTTTGCTGCCTTTCACATTCATGATTCAATAGCAAGATAGGTTAGCATGTTATTGTTTTTTTATCAAACGTTTAAAATAAATACTTACCAAATTCTACATCATATCATGCGTAGCCACAAAAACTGTTGTATCTTCCGCTACTTCAGTGCGTGAATTCATTCCGTTGAAACCCCCACGTTTTCTTACAACTAAGGTTATAAAACAAATAAAGAAAGCAATCAAAAGGAAGAAAAAACAAGATAAATGGCATAAACAAGGCAAATCATGTGCAATTATTTATGTATCAGCAAACCACAAAGGTTTTTTGGAAGTATTTACCAATAAAATTCTATACGAATTGATACAACAGCCAAAGTCTATCTGTTTGTATAAGTAGGCAAACGATACATCCATAATTTACCTTGTGAAGTTCATTGTCAACCTGTTCCTGTTTACTTGATACTAAAAAAATACGTAGCGTTCCTTCCTGGTAAAGGTTGCTGGAAAGAAGGACGATGAAAAAGAGGCTGGGATGAAACCAATCCATACGACTATCCATCCATCCTATCCGACCAGTTTTTCTGCTGACTTGACTTGATGATGAAGTAACTTTTTCAAGTGAAAAAACAAAGTTTACAACTTTTCCCCCTTAGAAATCGGGTCAGATGTCGGATAAAAAAGAGACGCAAATATGAAAAATATTATTATGTATTTATGTACATATAATACACAGAGAAGGATGATAGAAAATGAGAAAATAACGAGTGAGAAATACATACAATTTGCATTCACTAACTGTGTGTGTATATATATGTGATTGCATACTGTACTATGATAGGACGAAACATTTTATAACTTTTCTTTACACTTGCCTTTTTTACACTACTGACTTTAGCAGATGTAAGAGATAACGAAAGAAACACAGGGAAGATGGTTGTTCAACCCTGCTTGTCTGAAAGATAACATCGTCAACACGTGCTCTCTCCTTCACCGCTGCTTCTTCTGTTTTTTTTGCATGAATTGATTTAAACTTGCTGAATAAAATAAGTTATGAAGATGGTGGATGAGGATAGAGGAGTTCAAGGTGAAATTGCTTGGTTTTACTTTCGGGGTAAATAGAGACGATGAGAAAGAAGTTTTCATGACGACGACCGGATGATGATTGAGGAACGGGCAATAAAAGATCCAGTTTATTTTTCATGTTTATTGCTTTGAAGAGATATTGAAAGAAGGAAAAAAATGCATGCATGCATATATGTAAACTGCGTCTTTGTTTACCTCAGCTTGAAAATATGGAAATAAGTTTCTTCGATGTGTGTACAACAGCTATACACACAAACAGGCAACAAATATTTGATAGTCTATAAATCTACTTTCCCCAGGTTTCATTTAAATTACATTTGAATCTCTTGTTGTTTTACGATGAGTTCGTGCAGAGTTCTTGGAAGGTTTTTTTTTACTTTCCAATCTAAAGTCAGTATTTTAAAAACCAATTGACTACTTTTATGAATTCACAAACCGCCAAGTATCAATCAAACATAAAAGGGAGCAGTTTTGATGTGGTGCATATGTTATTACACATTTTTTGCTATTTAGCCTACTTACATTGCAAACCGAATATCATACACATAACTTTTTGAATTACTTGGATTGAACGTCGTCGTCACAAGTCACCAAAGATGAATTTATGGCGAGGATAAGAAAGATAATATGAAAAAGTAGTCAAAGGAAGTAAATCAATGTCCCATTAAACTTGATCCGTTCTTTTTCTGTAATATTCCTCCCCCACCTTCTTCTTTTTTTCCGAACATTGCTCCTAAGGAAAAAAGTGATATTGTTGTTAGTACAGTTGCAACAGAAGAAGACATACGACATAAAGTGACTTGTGATTTTAGGTGTATTGGTGGCATCGATGCAGTAGCAGCTGCTGCTACACAATCTTGTAACAAAAATCGTAGATTCAATCATCAACGGATTGATACCTATAAACCTATTATCTATTTGAGTCAGTACACTATACTAGTCCTTTAGGGAGTAAAAAGAAAGGTAACATTCATTATTAATGTTACATATTGATCCCTGTAAAATACGTCAACCCTTAACATGCGCTAACTTTTACCTGTATTTTTTTCAATATTTGCATGCATTGTTATTGTAGACACATGAAGAATGCATGCCCCCTTTGTATACACACACACTATCATTTTGTGTTAGATGGACAAAATAAAACAGAAGAACGGTTTTGTACTGACTCACTGAGAGTAGTCCCGTTAAAACTTTTAGCAAGCACTTTTACCAAAATAAGAAAAAGGAAGAAAAAACGAGCAAGCTTTCTCGCTAGGCAGACAGTCAACGAGAGAAAGTCCCAACAAATCCCAGATGACAACTGGTACAAAGACTGTAGCCACTCTCCCTCCTCCACACACCACACCACACACACGACCATACAAAAAAATCCTATCTATTTTTTCGCAGACAGCAAGCAGTAGTAGAAGAAGTGGAACTGGAAACAACTCTACACTCACTCAGTAGCAGACAGACTTATTTCTTTTTATCTTTATCTTTCTATCATCATCATCAAACATTCTTCATTTATTTCTCTCTCTCTCTCTCTCTCTCTCTTCACCTGCTATTCAATAAACCACTACTGCGGCCACCCTTTACAAAAAAATAAGCACAAGTCACAAGTGCAATTCTCTACTTTACTACTTTTATCTTCTTTTATTCTCACTCTCAGATAGGCATACACTCTGCACTCATAATGCCCTTCTCCCATCTCTCATCACAAACAAACGAAATGAGTTGGTATACTAGTCTTTTTTTTCTCTGTTTTTTTTTCTTAAAGTTCTGCGTGGAAAGTATTTTTCGGAGGAATATGCATCTACTATTTATATTCTATACTTGTATGTTGTTGATTTTAGAAGGAGAGGTGTAGGAGTATAGTAGTAGTGGGGCATCTCTAAAGTTGGCTGTAATCAACTTTGTTACCACTTTCACTTCGTATTCCTCATTTCGATAAACTTGTGTAGAGTTCTTCTGGTGCTGTTGGTTTTTGGGGTGTGAACTGTATAATTTTCATTTGATGATGAGGAGAAAAGGGTACTATGAAATTTATTGTTTGGAAAAAGGAGCAAAGAGCTTACATATACAAATACAACAATCCCACACACTTTTATACATACATATTATACACATAGTTGGTTCGTTGTGATGATTTCGAGATGAGACGAATAAGAAGCAGCATTGCAACAGGTTCTTTTACTTTTTTTAGTGGCAATAAGCAAGCGTTTATTTGTCCATCGAAACTCCTCTTCTCTTTTTCCACTAATATTCCCTTACTCTTTCTTCTTCTGCATTGTGGAATTTCTCCATTTTATTTGTCAAGTGGTCTGGTTTTGGTCTCGTTTCTTTGCTCTCTTCTTTCTCTCTTTTTCTGTCTCTTACAGGCCGTTGTTTGGTTGTTTTCAAACATCCGTCCATTTCTTTTCTCTCTCCACAAGATTGAATTTTACGAAAAGGAAGAATAGAGCGATAATGAAAAAGCGTAAGCTACGCACTCTCTCTCTCTTTCTCTCCTTCACAACAAGGTTATATGCATACTTTTGTAGTATTGTTTGTTATGCATTCACACATTTATTTATTATGGTTGTCGTCGTGGGAGAACGAGGAGCAAAAGGAAATCAAAATGGATGTGTTTGATGAGCCCAACCCCGCTTGTTTGATGATAACAAGAAGTTAGTTGCGTCCGTGACGTATTATTATTATGCATGCATGCGTGTAAACCTTGCGTGGTGGTAGGTTAGCTAATAAAACGCTTTATTGCTTTTTACATGCATTTATGCAAGAAGAAATCCAAGTCAAGATGATACATACATCCATACATGCATAATAGATACTGACGGGAGGGAACAACAAGCTATAAAATTTATAACTGTATTCTCCGTTTTACTTTACTGTTTTGTGTTCTGTCTTCTCAACAGAGAAGCCTACTGAGATGTCTTAGCCTTAGCCTTAGTCTATCAACTAGC
>JAQFZH010004301.1:0-12182 GCA_034695485.1 Entomobrya nivalis
ATAAAACGTTGTGTCTTTTTGTCGTGGGACACGGTGATATTGGGGCTTTCGGAAATCATTGCGATGATAGATATATGCTAATTTGAAGGTATTCAGTCTCTGCTTTCAGATTGCTGACTGACACTTGATACAAATTTTGGTTAGGTTTTTGTTCTTGTGGTTCTAAATAATGAATCTATTGTGATGACAGGTACAAAGACAAAGCTCAAGGTATTTCATCTTGAATTGCTATCAGTGTTGTGAATAAAACTGGATGAAAATATTAAGTTTTGTTTCTTTGATTTTGAATAATGTAAACGAGTAATTTCCTAGCTTTCCCATGAAAATGCTGAATTACAATCTATTTGTTTGCATTAAGACTCGTGGAAAAAATCGGTTCAAAATAATTAATGATTTGCTTGCAATTTAATACCAAAAATACAGTTTGAAGACTATTTAATATTTTAAAATGGTTTCTGCAACACAGTGCATGTTTATAATATGTTTGTATTTATAGTTAGAATGTGCTTTACTAGTGTTTATAATAAAGAAATATTTTCCCACACATATTTCATTTTCGTGCCATAATTACCGTATTTGTCTAAGGTTCACTAACACTTGTGAAAAAATTTGTCTTTTCGGGCAAATTTTATTATTATTTACGATTAAAAAGTATATCAGAATTTATTTTTGGTTTCCAAAATTACGGAAGTAGATAATTTTAGATACAAATTAAAAATCAAATTTCTGCCTGCGTAACAGTTACGAATATTGTACTCAATAATGAAAAGGCAACAGAGGTCAAACATATAACGAGTAATAATGACGATTCATACTTTTATGAAACAATTATGTTGTAATCTGATAATGAATGTGTGCAACTAGATGTGCATGTTAAACTTTCGTTATTAACTACTCTGGTTTCTGTGTATAATAATGTCTGTTACTTTTAATAATTCATTGTATAGCGCGATATATGCCAATAAATATGCTGCTGGAAAAATAGTTTCTGGTCAAACATGAATATCTAAGCAAAGTCTAGTGAAGTCTAGTAAGTGCATGTATCAACCACGCGACTGCCGCATGACGTGGAAACACAAGAAAAGCGACACAATTATATGAATACACTGTGTTTCTTCTACTAACGGCCATAACACGTTAAACACGCCAGTGCTCGTCCGATCACTGAAGTTAACCAACGTCGGGCCCGGTTAGTACTTGGATGGGTGACCGCCTGGGAACCCCGGGTGCTGTGGGTATATATTTTTACTTCTTTTTTGTTGTGACTGCGATTAAAATATTAAATGCGTCAGCAAGGAGATAATTTACGTGAAAGAGACAAGTATGCGTTAGCGTCTAATGTTTACGCAAAGTTTCCAATGAAAAATGATACGATAACTGGAGTACATGTATTTTCAAGCACTTACTTTTCATATTATTTAGTCGCAATCGCAATGGTCAACAAAATGGCCATACAGGCGTAGCTCATGATTTTATACGTTGTATTTATTTCTTTACAGCAAAAAATTAAGCTAGGTTAAAATATTCTGGGCAACTATTTCCAGCGTTTTTCTTCTGAAAACCAGACGTTTTTGTGAGATAAGTATATATAGCACAAAAATAGATTCATCTACGTGATAAATTTTAAGTAGATACCATTTCCATAAATATGCGTATTCATGGTTTGAAGTCTACATTTGTTGGTCAATATATTATGAAAAATGCAGCAATACTCTAGCAGAAAGTAAATAACATATTATAATCCAGTGTGTATTGTAGACACTCGAAACTGCCTATAAATTAGAATAGCAATTGCTATCTTTATCATCACTTATCACTGCTGAGGAAAAGTTTCATGGTAAAGACTATTGATACTGCACCAATTTTAGTGCAGATTATCTTACTTTATACAATACCTTCATACTCCCTACCAATGCATCTACACATATACTGTAAGCTATTTAACGTAAATTATAATATTGTTTGCTCAAAATTAATCATATAGGCCAAAGCCTGGTTGATTTTTTTATATGTCCAATTTATTGGTTAAAGACAAAATAAATTTAATCTTAGAAAAAATAATTTTGAATGAAACAAATTAAAATGTTAAGAATATCAGCATTCAAAATTGGAACTGTTTATCGTCTGCCATAAAATCCACCATATCCAAGACCTCCATAGCCCAAGCCACCTCCGTAAAGACCAGCTCCATAGCCTAAACCACCTCCATACAAACCACCGGCACCATATCCGATTCCTCCTCCCAATAACTCAGCGCTGGCAGCAGCAACGATGACGGCGAGGACAAGAAGAACGAACTGAAACCGAAAAGAAAAGTTTTGGTCGAATGAATTATGTAGTTAAATTTTCGGAAATATTCTACTTAAAATGAGCTTGTAGGCTACTTACAAGTTGAGACATGTTGATTTGTGAGTTTGGTTTGAAGATCAACTTCAAAAGTTAGTTAAAAGATTGGAGTATTTGTTGTTGTACAGCAACCAAGAACTGAATGATGACTCCATAAATTTTGACGTTTCTATTTATACTTGTTTGTAAATATTGCATTATTTTTGTTAAGAACAGTCAATCAGACTTTTGCACACCAAGTTTCATGATAAAAATTGATGGTTATGGCAGGTGGTGGAACATCTCGGGCTGGCATCGCATCAACCGCTGGGCTATGAAGGAACAGACGTATTATTTAACGCATCAGTGGAGACAATGACTATCGTAATGACTGTAATGACATCTCCATTTTGTCGTCTTATGGCAAGTTGAGTGTTGAAATTTAATTTTGTGTGGTCTCCTGATGTGATCCATTATTTTAGTAAAACTTAGATTAATTCACAGGAAATTCATTACAGCAGCAGTTCGCATTAAACTGTCAAAAATTGCTAAATATTTTTTTATCATTATATACACAGTATATGTAAAATTGCTGCCATATCAGGAAATGAACTCTTGAATAAAGTTTGATATACGCTTCTATATTTATCCCTGGAAAATATAGACTTCATCACATCTCAACGTGTACATTGAAATGACATACTAAATAGGGATATTAAAACAATTTACAGGTTTACTACACATATTAACGAACAAGTCATGTCAAGAAAATACGTAATGAATAAGTACATGTAATCTGAAAAATGTTATAAACAGACACTCGCGGTTTTGGAGTTGACCAGCTTTGACTCCTCTGTAGACATATGCAATAATTTTTTTTTGATGAGTTTTTAGTTCTGGTACAGTGGTTTGACATATTATGGTTCCTTGACATAAGTTGAAATACTTCGAACTCTCCATCGAAATATGCAATAAAAATATTTGCTTATAAGCCAACATGTGACCTTCAATCTCCTGAACCAATGAGCGATGTAGCCCTTGACCTAAGGAGTATGTGTGCCTAGTTTAAAAATTCGGTTGAAGGATATCAAAGTAAGAACATTCACGAATAGACAGAGGGACAGTCAAACAAACTAATCGCATAACTACGATGAATGGATTCATCTACATAATGAAGTGTTCTAAAATGCTGCAGCGTCTACCTCTCTACCTCTGGACTACATTTATTTCAATTACTTAGCCTTTCCATGTCTTCGCTGTATTTACTTAAGGGACAACATCAATCCACATATATTGCAAAGAAAAGTACTATTGGAGAACTGCGCTGCACATGCGGTGCATATGCACAGTCTGCTTCACTATATTTTTCACCCTCGTCGTTCAATTTTTTTTATTCCTTTTTTGATGGGCATTTTAAACTGTTTCCCGATATTTAATTGTGAAAAGCAATCCTATCCAGGTCTCCATCAATAATCGAACTTTTCAATGAAATTAATTTCAACTAAATCTGTTCATTATCACCCAAGAAATATCCACTTAAAGGCAATTTTCTTAACATGGGAAGGAAGTGACAATAAATTAGTTTTTTTAGTTTTTTCTAATTGGCGTTTTAAACTGTTTTCCGATATTTAATTGTGAAAAGCAATCCAATCCAGGTCTCCATCAATAATCGAACTTTTTAATGAAATTAATTTCAACTAAATCCGTCTAGTATTACCCAAGATTTTACCATTTAAAAACAAATTTTATTTAACATTGGGAAGTAAATGAGAACTGGGAAGGGTTCAAAAGTCCAAGCTCATTTTGATGTGCCTCCTTAATCTATGTTGCATGTGGTGAGAAAATTATATTAGGGTATTCATTTGAAGTGCATTTGTTCATTTGATTATATAGTTGTGTTGTGTTAGATTGTTTCATGATATATGCACAGTTGTAATAGCTTTTCAATTTTTATTCAACGAATTTTAAAGCCCAGCTAGATGACTGTTTCTCATGAAAGAAACAATTAGTACACGCCATTTACCCAAACACCAAGTGGTCGAAGTGCGAAAGCCTAAACTAAATTCAATGCAGATCAAGATCTTGTTCTTATGTGTTAGCAAATGCCAATAAAAATAACATTTCTCAAAGTAAATGTTATAATATCCAGTTTATTGCATTACAACTATCATAGCATGACAAACATATTATGCATATCAAAAAAATTATTTGGTACAGGAACAAACGCTTTTATATTTTCTACCTTAGCTCGTTTCACACATACTTATAAACATAACAATTAGGCAAAAACTAAAATGATTAAATTACAGATTTGAAACGGCTAGTAAAACCACTAGTAGCCTCTTAATACCCAGCATGAGCTGATCCTGTGTGCAAAGGACAACAACCAGCTTTTGATTGCAATGACCTTATACAAGAATACAAGTACAAATTAAATTTATAAGCTATAGAATTAAATGATAAATATGATAGTGTACATACAATTTCATGTTTACGAAAATGAAACATTTTTTGGGGTCAAATTTAGAAACACATTTTGACACCAATTTTTTTTATAACATAAAACTTATTGTGGTCAATGCAATTTATGCATACAATGTCTCTGCTATGCATACACAAAACCATATTAATTGCCAGTATATGACGAAGTGCTTCACATTGAATATTTCTGTTTCAATTGCTCACTAAAGTTGTAAAGCTGGTCAATTTCATCAATCACATTCTTCACAAATCTGTTTACTTCATCCTTTGACATGATTGCTTTCTCGGCTGTAACGGCTACTCTGATGTATTCCCCGTAGCTTAAAACCATTATCCCCACACCTATAACCAAATCATCCCCATGACAAATAAATGTACACATCTATTAACGTTTTAGTATAAAAATTTCCTGTTCTTGCTCACCTGCAACTCCATCAAGTGCCCCCGACATAAAATCAGCGGAAATACACTTTATCCCGTCTCGTTCGATTTTAATGGGTACGCTTGGAAAATTCGTGAGTCCTACAAAATACAGTTTTAGTTAAAAAAAAATCATTCTGTTTCTTTAAAACAAGTTTAAAAACAACCTGTCGCCACCATCCTCTGCGTTCCGAGAAGCTTTCCCACAGAATAAAAATGACATCCTACTGCTGAGAGATACAATGGAACGACTGCAGGGATATATGTATTCTTTTTCATTTCCAGCATATTATTCACATCATGCAGTCTATCCACAGAACTTTCATTTGTGACAATTGGAAGGTCAAATAATGCATATGTGTTACGATTAGTCAAACGTTTGGAATGACCTGGCAAAGGTAGTACAGTCATGCAATACATTGAATTATCTACTTCGCCATTTTTTAAAAGTCCCTCTGGCTCCTTGTCCAACTTTTTCTGTTTTTCAATATTGATACTCTGACAAATTGCTGAAGAAACGGCGGACAACAAAACACTTGTAAAACTGACTTGAAGCTGTCTCTTGATGGACTTCACCTTTTGAATTGGAATGAAATCCGATTTGGCACAAAATTGGTACCATTCTTTTTTATTGTCTGGAACTTCCCAAATACTAGAGCGGAATATATGGGAAAAGACATAGGAAAACTCGTATAAAGCACCAAATGGAAGCGTAATATAAAACGTGATATTTTCCCAGAAATTTCGTTTCCGGAATATTGGCACAGGAATTTTTACATTTGTTAAAGAGTGCTTTCCTAATCCTTCAACTAAAGCATTTAGAATACCAAATCCGTCGGCAAGACAGTGATGAACTTTAAACAAAATGACACAGGCCGTCTGGTCTCGGGTTTTATCATTTAGCGTTGGCAGTTGATCGCTTTTGTAGTTTTTTACCAAATGAAATTCCCATGGACTCTTGTTTGGTGGATAAGGTGTATTCAGTATTTTTTCACAAATGTTGTTCAACTTCTCATCGTCCACACTATCTGCATCATTTTGATGTTCCAAGAATACATGGTTGTTAATGTTAAATGTGTCCATGCAATTTTTCCAGAATGTGAAGCCCATCCATCGTACTGGATACTGTTGAAATTGTTCAAATGTCAATTTTCCAGTTCTGTTATCCTTTGCTCTTATCCATCGTTCTAGCAACATTTCCTTGACCTGTGATACAAGGTCATCTCGACTATGGACTACAAGTGAAACTATAATACTTGACCTCGGAGATTTATTATTGTAAAAGTAGTCGTTTGCAAAATGCGAACTCAAGCCATTAAGAACGTCACCAAGGTCGGGGCGAAATACTTTTGTGAGTAAAATTACCAGAATCCTGAATATATAAACGGGAATGCTAAGAACGGTTACTAGTACAAATAGTACACAGCAGACACCGCCAAATAAAATCTTCAGTTTATTCTGAAAACCTAGTGTTTTATTGTAATGAGATGCGCAGATAGTGTTATGTTCGGAAATCATTGTGGTGACAGATCAAACTGAAGTCATATAGTGCCTATTTGCTATTGGCTTCGTGACTGAAACTTGATACAATTTTTAGTTTGGTTTTTGTTAGTTTTTTAAACAAATGTAGTCATTCGTTCCAAAAACATTACCATAAAATACGAAATTATACAATAATTATTTAAACATCATGAGCCAAAAAATTCTTCAAAACAAAAAGTAATTTGCTCGCAGTCTTAAAATCAAAAAATATACTTGTTTATTTTTTTGTTTTTGAGAAATTTGTACCAAACTTTCTTGGTTATAACATATTCGTGTTTATTTCGGGTTCGTGTACTATTCATGTTTATGATACAAATAACTTCATATAAATAATAATAGTTTTTTACTGCCATTGACATCAAGTTAACTAAGATTTAATTGTTTGTTTAATTGATTTAATGTAATTTTCTTGTTTTTTATTAATTATTTAGAAATAGCTTAATGTTGGATAAGGGGGGCCAAAATGAATAACGATTTAAATGGGATTATCAAAACTACGGGAATAAGTAATTTAAAATACTAATTGTATGCAAATATACAATGTATTATGTGTACCCTGCAATTGTTCATGAAAATTTTAAGTGTTTTTGTACTTTTTGTAAACAAACATATTATGTACTTGTTTTGGTATTAGAAGGATCGTTATTAGCAGCGCATTTTAATCTTTGTTTATTTGTGCTATGACGCCATTTTAATAAATACTATTGCAGTGTTGTATACGGAACCAAATATGTTATGGGAAAAAATAATTTCTAAGGACACATAATTAGCTAAGCAAAGAATCCTTATGTATGCATGGAAATGGAAACACGACGAGTCTGCTCACTGATGTATGTATGCCATCGAGACAAAGACAACTGTATGAAAACGCTGAGCGTCTTTTGCCAACGGCCATACCACGTTGAACACACCAGTTCTCGTCCGATCACTGAAATTATGCAACGTCGGGCACGGTTAGTACTTTGATGGGTGACCCCCTGGGAACCCCTGAACCCGGGGGCTGTTGGTATTACTTTTTATATATTTTTTTGCTGACTATTTTTAGTTATTCTTAACAATTGTATTGTTCTTGCTGTTATTGGTTAATGTGCTTTTTTAATTGCAACCAATTTAACTAAAATTTTGCTGTTGGTAATATTGGTATCATTTTTACTTATTTTGTAACTGCAATATATTTGTGTTTCTACAAATTGTGCTATTCTTAGCACTATTTTATTTTGCAAGTTGCAACACATTTAATCCAAAAACGTATCGTAGTTCGAACCCTTTGTCATATTAATTTTGTTACTCATACTTACTCAATCCGTTCTGTGTGCAGCCAAGGAATGTATCTAATGCAATTGCAATAAATAAATTAGAGGCTAAATAAATTTTATGGATGGTGTACTTAGATCAATATTTTTACAATTGTACCGATTTGGGCTCATTCTCTGCATTCCAAGATGTTTTGCCACTGGGGAAAATTAGAATGGTACGATAACAAGAGTGCATGTACTTTTGCAAGTTTCAAGCAATACTAAAATGCATGAGTTCGATTTTATATCATATTGATGACTAAAGCAGTGGCACTTGTTTTCCTTTATAATAAAAATTGCTGCCATATGCACATCAGGAAATGGAACCTTGAATAAAATTTGATATAACCTTCTATATTTATGACTGGAGAATATAGACTTTATCACAACTCAACGTGTACATTGATATAAAATACAAAATAGTGATATTAAAACAATTTACAGGTTTACTACACACATCAACGAACAGGTCATGTGAAGACTTGAAGAAAATGGGGCGCTGAACAAGTAAAACGTGTAATTTGGATTTTTTAACGGACAGTCGCAGTTTTGGAGTTGACCAGCCTTGATTCCTCTGTTTAAATTTGGGATACATTTTTTGAATATCTAATTAGTTGCCCTTTTCCTGTATTTACATCACAAATCTATGCTGCATGTCTTGAGAAAATTGTATTAGAGTATTCGTTTGAAGTTCATTTGTTCACTGGGTTATATATATAGTTGTTTTAGATTGCTTTATGATATACGTATGTGCAATTGGAATAGCTTTTCAATTTTTATTCAACGAAATTTAAAGGCCTTTGACGAAGGCGAACCGGCTAGATGACTGTTTCTCATAAAAGAAACATTTAGTACACGCCATTTACCCAAACAAACACCAAGTTGTATAAGTGCGTAAACCTCTTAAACTAAATTTAATGTAGATCAAGATCTAGTTCTTATGTGTTACGTTACAAACGCCAATAAATATAACATTTCCCTAAGTATATGGTATAATATCCAGTTTATTGCATTCCAACTATCATAGCATGACAAACATATCTATAAATATTTTGATGTGGCATTGGAACAAACCCCTTTATATTGTCTGCCTTAGCTTGTTTCACACATTTATAAATATAAGAATTAGGCAAAAACTAAAACTACTCAATTATAGACTTAAAACGACTAGTAAAACCACTGTCCCCTTAAGCTATAGCCTCTTAATGTCCCATCAAATCTTAATCTTACTGCTGTGTGCAAAACAACAACTAGCTTTTAAAAGATTGCAATGACTTGCTATTCCAAGGTCAAAAGCCATCGGAAATCAAATATGTTCACAATAGGAAGACATACTCAGTCGCGTTACGACTATGATTTTGAAAGCCAAAGATACCATTACTGCTGTCAAGCCAAATTCAGTACCCTAACCGTATGCTCTACTACGTACATATGCTTTAATTAACATGGCATGCACTTGTTTTTCGAGATTATTTAAAATATGTACAGAGTTCTTTATTAACACTTCCAACAAACCTACATCCTTACATGAGAAATACTACTTCTATTATAAATTTATAAATTATAAAAATTATATGATACAAATGAAAAAAATACAAACATTTTCTTACTAAAGAAGAATGACCAAATCCATTATATTACCATTTAGAAGATCAATGCCGATAATGTTATAAAATGGTGTTTTCCATACACAAAACATTATGAATTAAATTGATGAAGTGGTTCACATTGAGTATTGCTGTTTCGATTGCTCACTTGACTTGTGCACATACGTAAAGCTGGTCAATTTCATTAATCACATTCTTGACAAATCTGTTTACTTCATCCTTAGACATGATTGCTTTCTCGACTGTAACTGCAACTCTGATGTATTCACCGTAGCTTAAAACCATTATCCCCACACCTGTAACAGAATAATCCCAAGTACAAATAAAGGTATGTATACAAAAATTAATGGTTTAGTAAAAAAAATAGTAAAACAATTTGATTTTCTTGCTCACCTGCATCTCCATCAAGTGCCCCCAACATAAAATCAGTAGCAATACATTTTATCCCATTTACTCCAAGTTTAACGGGCACGCTTGGGAAATTCGTAAGTCCTACAAAAAAAATCAGATAATTTGTTTATCATTCTATGCCTCTAAAACAAGTTAAAAAAACAACCTGTCGCCACCATCCTCTGCGTTCCAAGAAACTTTCCCACAGAATAAAAATGACATCCTACTGCTGAGAGATACAATGGAATGACTTCAGGGAGACATGTATTCTTCTTCGATTCCAGCATATTATCCACTTCATGTAGTCTACCCACAGAACTTTTAAACGTGTCAATTGGAAGGTCAAACAATGCATATGTGTTACGATTAGTCAAACGTTTAGCCTGACCTGGCAAAGGTAATACAGTCAGACAATACATTGAATAATCGACTACGTCATTTTTAAAATTTAGCTCTGGTTCCATGTCTAATTTCTTCTGTTTTTCGTTGATTAAACTTCGGCTAATTGCAGAAGATATGGCGGATAACAAAACACTTGTAAAACTCACTTTAAGCTGTGTCTTGATAAATTTCACCTTTTGAATTGGAATGAAATCCGATTTGGCACAAAATTGGTACCATTCTTTTTTGTTGTCTGGAACTTTCCAAGGGCTAGAACGGACTATGTGGGAAAAAACATAGGAAAACTCGTCAAATACACTAAATGGAAGCTTAATATAAAACGTGATATTTTCCCAGAAATTTCGTTTCCGGAATGTTGGCACAGGGAGTTTTAAATTTGTCAAAGAGTGATTTCCTAATCCTTCAACTAAAGCATTTAGAATACTAAATCCGTCGGCAAGACAGTGATGCACTTTAAACAAAATGACACAAGCCGTCTGGTCTCGAGTTAGCTGATCGCTTTTGTAGTTTTTTACCAAATGAAATTCCCATGGACTCCGGTTTGGTGGATAAGGTGCGTTCAATAACTTTTCACATATTTTGTTCAGTTCTTCGTCGTCCACACCATCAGCATCATTTTGTTCTTCCAAAAACACATGATTGTTAATGTTAAATGTGTCCATGCAATTTTTCCAGAATGTGAAGCCCATCCATCGTACTGGATACTGTTGAAATTGTTCAAATGTCAATTTTCCAGTTTTGTTATCCTTTGCTCTTATCCATCGTTCTAGCAACATTTCCTTGAGCTGTGATAGAAGGTCATCTCGACTATGGACTGTAATGGAAACTATAGTACTTGACCTCGGAGATTTATTATTGTAAAAGTAGTCATTTGCAAGGTGCGAACTGAAGCCATTAAGAACGTCACCAAGGTCGGGGCGAAATAATTTCGCAAGTAAAATTACCAGAAACCTGAATATATAAACGGGAATGCTAAGAACTGTTACAAGTACAAAAAGTAGACAGCAGACACCGCCCAATAAAATCTTCAGTTTATTTTGAAAACCTAGTGTTTTATTGTAATGAGATGCGCAGATAGTGTTATGTTTGGAAATCATTGTGGTGACAGATATAAGTAAAACTGAAGTCATATAGTGCCTATTTGCTGTTGGCTTCGTGACTGAAACTTGATACAATTTTTAGTTTGGTTTTTGTCAGTTTTTTAAACAAATGTGGGCATTCATCCCAAAAACATTACCATAAAAATGCGAAATTATACCATAATTATTTGAAGATCATGAGCCAAATAAATCTTCAAAACAAAAAGTAATTTGCTCGCAGTCTTAAAATCAAAAAAATACTTGGACATGGACATACTTGATGCAGATTTTGTTTTTTTATATTATACAATGTAACCATTCATTAGAAAACATTTCCAGAAAAAACTCAATTATACCATAATTATTTGAACATCAAACATTGTCTTTGTTCAAAATGTGCTTCAAAACAAAGTAATTTGCCCGCGCCGTCCAACATAGTCCAATAAAGTTTGACCCTAATCAAGTTTTGTGGAATTTTTACCAAAAAGTTCGTGTTTTTTTTCAGGTTCGTGTACTATTCATGTTTATGATACAAATAATTTCAGATAAATAATACTTGATTTGTTTAAGTTGGAATTGCCTTTTCGTGGCCAAGATAATGCTGAGGCTGACTGAGGCTTTTCAATCATTTGCTGTTTGCT
>JAQFZH010004302.1:0-12182 GCA_034695485.1 Entomobrya nivalis
TTGGCTTTTTGTACTTTCTAACGTTGAAAATTTCAGACCGCGTTCCATTTGTACTGCGGTGATAAATGTATTTTCAGCTGATGCAGTTCGACGTCTGTTATTGTTAACGTCCAAATTCATACTAATATTTCAGACCTAATAATTGTTCGCAATTTTGGAAAGAAAGTTGCTTGTTTTTAATCGATTTTTAGTATTATGAACATGTTCACGTTGTATGAACCACTTATGTTTTCTGTGTTCCCTCAAAACGTCTACAAAATCGAATGAAATATAAAAAAAGCTTCAGGTTAGCTTTCGTTTAATCAGCTTCTAATATAGAGAAATCGATATTGAACAAGGGCCTCATTTATTATTTAGTGTTTGGTTCCGCATGTATGTATCATAAATAATTTATTGTGACAGCTCATTATCAAAATTTTGAACACTTTTATGTTATTTTGCTGGAAAATCAGACATAGCCATTATCACGCGTTTTATGTTTTTAGGATTTGAAATCACTTTCTAACTATTCAAATATATAAGTCAAGTCATTTATTTTTATTCGTGCTCTTTGACTGGCAATGTCGATAGAAATTTTTAGAAAATTATATGGGTAAAGTTGAATCAAAAAATCTTGATTCTGGGCTTTAGAAATTAATATTTAGTGCACGGGTAGTCATTCCGTGCACTAAACTAATTTGTATATCACTTATTCTTTCTTCCTTTAAACATGTAAACAGATATTTTTGTAAATTTCACCTACAGTTAAAACTACACCCACCATTCAATTACCATAAATAACACCATTCCACGATAATTTTAAAACTGTACTTAAAAATAACACACAGTGGAATTGTCAATTTGGTAATTATTTACATGGTACATTATTTATTATTATTTATTTGCTGGTACATGCATTTATGTGTTTCTCCATGGCAATTGTACCGGTAAATGTGCTCGTATAGCTCAAGGAACTCTAAGCCATAATTATTTGCGAGATCTCGGTTTTGATGATAACATTTCATCGGCCTTATCATGTGCCGGTACATCAGGTTTTTGTTTGAACCTGGAAAGACGTTCACTGAAAAAAAGGAAGTATGAATCTTCAGATTTAATACAAGATAGAGAGGGAGACACTTACAATTAGACCATAATTTTTGCATATGTCGAAACAAAAATATACATTTTAGTTTCATTATAAATAAATGTGATTTGCGGAATGATTTATTGCAATAAATATATGTGCATTGGACTCAAGTTTTTCGACAATGTGTAAGCATTCATTCAATTTTGATTTTCGGTTCATTCAACATACAAATGAATTAATCGGTTATGGTAGGTAGTTTAAACAATTTAAATGTTGATATTTTTTAAAAGTGGATGTTTAAATGGTAGGTTAAATTTAATTGTTAATAATTTTAAAAGTGATTTTTTTTAAATATAGGTTTATTATAACTGTTAATATTTTTAAATGTGGATTTTTTTAAATGTAAGTTTATTATAATTCTTAATATTTTTAAAAGTGGCTGTTTAAAAATGTAGGTTTATTATAATTGTTAATATTTTTAAAAGTGGATGTTTAAAAATGTAGGTTTATTATAATTGTTAATATTTTTTAAAGTGGATTTTTTTAAATGTAAGTTTATTATAATTGTTAATATTTTTAAAAGTGGGAGTTTAAAAATGTAGATTTATTATAATTGTTAATATTTTTAAATGTGGATTTTTAAATGGTAGGTTTATTAATATATTTTTTTAAATATTTTTTTAATTATATCTTTAAGTGTTAGGTTTAATTTAATTTTTAGTATTTTTAAACGTGGATTTTCAAAATTATGTAATATTAAGACTCGAAATAAAGCTATTTTTAAAGAAGCTTTTATTGGGGTAAAGCCCTAATCTTTGCGCACAACTTTTGATCAATAATTTTAACTTAAAGCTTCAAAACCTGTACGGAATTTTCTAATATTTGACGATGAAATTTAGGCACAAATCCCAACATCAAATCATAGGTTTTCATCCTTTCAGATAGCTACTACTCTAAAAGCATTAAACTAATAGTTTGCTCGACTGCAAACTGCTCGACGGTCAAGGGGGTCAACGGCTCCACAAAATTTGTATTACCAATAAAAGCCTTGACAATCTTACAGGATCTTAGATAACGTTGAAACCATGGACCACCCTTATTCCCAAATTTCAATTTGACTTCCAAAACCTCTTTGGATGCAGTGTATACATTTGCCAAACTGGTGAACATGCATACAATCACAATAAAAGTATTGACGGCGGCTACCACAAACAGTAGAAACATTGGCAAAGGTAGTTTTGGTCCAAATTTAAAGCAGCAATACAAACTTATAGAATGTAGAAATGTTGTGCAAACAAAAAGCATTGGAGTCATGTAGCAGGAGTAAAGTCTACGATATTCTGTGGACATCACTTCAATTTCCCTGTACAATACACAAGTACGCCAATTTCCATCACTTGCTCTTGTTAGACTCATGCAAATTTTCTGACCAATCAGTTCAATGTAGTGTTTTAAGCATAACGTTTTGAGCAATATGGCCAGCGTCAATTGGAAATAGCATGCGCTCAAAAGAAAACTCCAATTGAAGTAGCTGACAAAAACGACCAGCGCTTTTAAAAGTATTTCATCGAAAGCCCAAGTTGCTTGCAAATCTGTGCTAATTTGGCCTTTACATTGCATGTCGATGATCCAGTAGCCTCCCAGATGAATTGGTAAGCATGGATTTCTTATCAAGTCCAACTCGTAAATCACAGGTATCACCACCTCTGACATTTCCATGATTTTCATAACAATCTTGGTGAATTTGCTACCACTAATGTCCATAGTACTATTCCGGTTCTGACCTTGACAAATAAACGAGCAGAATTTTAGGAGTTACATTTTCTCATATAATAAATCAATGTGTTTACCTTTCATTCGTTTCTCAAACATTAGCATTCCATTCAAATAAGACACAATCAGAAGCCCCTTTGTACATAAAACCCATTGATTGTAAAGAAATGTGAGTGCGGAGGTGATGGTGAAAATACTGTAGAGTTTAACAAAGACGTTAGTGACTTCCCATGTCCACATTATTTGCAAAACAACTAGGAACTCATAGATAGCGCATGCAAAAGACCTCATTTTGTGTATACGCTGCTTCTTTTTTGAGGTAAGTTGAAAACATTTTTGCTTGTAGTTCCATTCAAAATTTATGCTCCCAAACCAGGCAGTCACATTCAATTGCTCTACTAGAGCTTCAAGAAGATTTTCCGAGGTGAGCATTTTTTAACGTGTGTAAACTTTAGAGTCTAGAACTGAAATGGAAACTTAACTTATGGGCTTTGTGTTGAAAGTCATAAAAGCTTTCTAAAGGCAACGCTTCAACAAATCGTTCATAATATGTTTAACTCTTTCCTTATTAATATAGTGGATACGAATTAAATGCTACGAACTGCAGGACAACGTGCCACTATCAGGACAATCAACGGTGTTACGTTGCTTTATATGTTTTATAAATGTTTAATTAGGGTGCTTCTTCCATAAGTGCCAAACGGGGTCTGCAATCGCAAATTTTGCTCACATTCTTGACAACATATATCATGAGTCTTTAATATGGTAAAGCAGAACGATAAGCGACATGCCTACGATTAAGTTGTGCGAAAATTATACTAGATTATTTAATCTAGAGAATAAAGCGAGCATGGAATATGGCTTTTGATAAGAAATACATTATTTACTTTATATATGCGAATCCAATTGGTCGGCACGTAGTAATGTGGAAAGTTATAGCACCAGCTTTTCCATGTAAAGTTCATAAATTCTAAATAGAATCCATTTGGTCTGAATTTCGGCTAGGCTCCGTCAATACTTTGTTATTTATTGCATCCAAAAAATAAGCTCTACAATAATAATTGATTATTTGCTCCAAGTAAAAAATCTGATTACGGAGTATGATTTTCGCTTTAATATGCAAACATGCGACAGTTTATATACATATCTGCTGTCGAAAAATAAGGGTCGGTGTATAATATATCAGAAACACCTCTTGTCAAAAATTATATGTCGAAATTTTACTAGTCGATAATAAGTAGCCGAAACACAACCTGCAAAAATTTATTAATACAATTATTTTAGAAGATTTCATTAGTTATTTCAATCATTTGTGATCATAAACTTTTTTGTGCTAATCTTTTGTTGCTGCAAGTTTCAATGGTAAAAATCAAAGTAGTGTTTGTCTTTCCTTTGACATTTGACCTGTCTTTGCACCGATAATATTAAACACAATTAACTACCTTGTCAATAGTTTACAATATATTGGTATTTCAACTTTGAGCAATGTTTTTCTTGTTTCCGAGTAAATGTAATTTTTTGCGAGTACATGTTAACACTGTGTCGTGCACTAGTATCTGAATGCTTCTTAGAAAATATGAATCTAAGACACAACTTTTTTCCACCTAAAGCAAACATTTGGATGTTCAGAAAAAAAATCAATAGAAATGAAAATTCGACAAGTAAACCATATTTGACCACATTTGACAGATTGAAACTCGTCAAGCATTTTATTTTCGACAATTAGATTTCAACTACAGATTTTCGACAACAGGTAACATTTTAAGAGACGTTTCTGACATTATCGGCACCCGAAAAAACATGTTTCTATAACTTATAACAATCTCTCGGGGTTTGCTCATTTATTATTTGACCGTTTTTGACAAAGGAACATACCGGTTTATAGTTATAAAAGCTATTCCCATGGCTATAAGGAAAAATCCAAGCCCGAACGATTGATTTCGCATCAAGATGGAAAATACTTTGTGGCGGGTTTAATTCTTTAAGTTTTTTATACTGGACTGGGCTTTCAATAACGACGATATCTATACGAAACCAATCTTCCTTTCCTGAACAATAAATTAGAACATTAGTTTGGCATTTAGATTTTTTTCATTTGGGTGTTTGAGTAATGCAAATGTCTCTCAGTAAACATTAAATAATTGATTTAAATCGGTATGCTTCCACGATTAAAAAAACATATATGGGTATCTATTTTCAATCTTTTCAACCGCAATAAATGAGCCAGCATAAAAATTAAGTCAAATAATATATTGGATCCAAAATCAAACGATGGGTTACAAGCCCTGAATATATAGCAATATAAAACTACTGCAAAAATGTGATATTTCCATTTACTTTATAAGTATATCACAAATTAATAGTTTTATGATAATTTATTTTTATAATTAATTATTAATTTTAGTGAGCGTGGACAATTAACACGGGACAGTATGAATTTGTGATATTCTTATAAAGTCCATGGAAATACCATAATTCTTTTTGCAGTAGTTCTTTATTGCTATATAGTCACGTATTGTAACCCATCGTTTGATTTTAGATCCAACATATAATATTTATGACTGTATTTCTATATTGGCTCATGTATTGCGGTTGAAATGATTGAAAATAAAAAAAAGTTTTATGCAAATATATATAATATCTATATATGATAACTTAGAATAACCCTTGGTGGACACCTGACAAACTACATTTTTCGGCATTCTTTTTGCTTATCTTTTTAGAAAGATACGTTCTTTGTTCCCAATTTTAGGCTTAATCAACCAATGAATAAGAATTAACATAAATTGTTCTAGTTAATCGATGTTGTTGTTAGCTACATGCACAACGACTTATTACTACATTCATACAATGGACAGCTAAGCACAATGGTCAGTTGTGCTTTGATGGCCCACACTAGTTTATACAGTGATTAGATTAGAATGGTAACAAGGGATATGTCTGTGCAAGATGTCTCAAAGAGAGTTCACTTGCAACTCCATCCTAACTTTGAAAACCGAAGCCTAACGAGATGGTATGCATTCCTACGTAGCCTTTTAGTCAAAGCTAGGCCCAGGGTGCAACTCCCTTCTCAATGCAGCTATGATGCTTGTCAGTGTTGGCTGTTGACTGAGCTGCTGCTATACGCTATTCTCAATGCTTCACAAGTACAACGCCGAAAATGTACTCATTTTCTTTGATTCCTTTTTACTGTAATTCAAGATATGTTAACTAAAGACACAAGTAATACGACTAGCCAGTCGCCTTACAATACACCCTTACACTATATTAAATAACAAATCCAGAGTAAATTAATACATGGTGGTCGTGTCAATTTGATAATCTTTTTAATTTGTACTTTACAAAGATATATTCTAAAAGCAGTTCAATAATATTAGACTGCTCATTGATTATTTAATTGTGGCCAGGACTTCAAATAACTTTAAACTACGGTTATAAAATTAAATAGGGCTCTGCTTAAAATGCAGGTTTGATTCTAATTTTGTTTATCATTCGAAAGTTTTGTGTTCATTGAGCACGTGGGCGTTAGATTTGAAGGCATCAGAGATTCACGAATAATAAGAGGATTGTTTGGGGGAATATATATTTAGGTTGCGGGAATATTTCCCGGGAATTTATAGTATTTATTTATAGCCAATCATTATTCCAATTACATATGTGACTCTTGTGGTAGCCAGATTAAGAGTCCTCATTAATAATTATACATCTCAACACATTTAGTCATCATCATAATAATATGTGCTACTTTGCATGGCATGTGTGAAGGTTACATGCTTCACACATTCCATAATAGTGCATCATCGTCCTGACTGCTTGTAAGAAGAGCTAAGCTTCATCTCCATTTTACTCGTTGTTGCGGTTCACTTTGTTGGACCAACACTCAAATTGACTCCGGATCAGTAGTACATGTTGTTATCTTAATGATTATCATTCAACTAAACTTGATTAAAATTATAAAATCGTTTACAATCCGCACTTGTTTTTCTGAAGGTCACTTGTTCACTTTACTGTGACGAGACTTGAAGCTAATCCAACAAACTAGATAATAATTATGTTTACATCACTATACTACAATTAGAATACTTACCAAATAAAGGTTAATTAAATAGAAGTATTGTTAATTTGGTACTTGTTTTATAATGTGGTATACTAAAATAATTTAAACAGTTAAAAACAATATTTAATTGCTCACTACAAATTTGATTGTGCATGGATTTGCATTAAAAGTTACAGCTTATGTTCACGCAGTAATTATCTTTTAAAAATTAATTAGCCAACTATATTAACTTTTAATCAGCTGACATTAAACTGGACATGACATTTTTGCATGTTTAAATTGACGTGTTTAGTGCGACCGTGTCAGCTAATACATTCGCACAGCTATTGCATCTTAACTTATGCAAGTAATCAAGCCGCATGTTACAATGAAGAGGTAGGCATCGTCCAGTGGTGCTCTAAAGGCTCAAGCTCGTTGAAAGAGTGCTGGTTGCAAGGCAGGTAGCAGTAGTGCAACAGGTCCACTCGCAGAGCTCACTTGCACCCTGGGCCCTTCTTTGGAAACGGAAGCCTATCGAGATGGTATGGATTTGTACGTAGCCTTTTTCTCAAAGAAGGGCCCAATGTGCAAGTCTCCTTCACAAGGCAGCCATACAGCAATGCTGCTTTGCTTGTCAGTTTTGAAGGTTGAGTGAGCTTGCATGCTAGACGCTATTCTCAATCCAACTCATATTTAACCCAGATCACATTTCCAACAATTTTCTTTTACTCTCCTCTCCCTTTTGTTAATTTATTTAAATTACACGGCAGTTAAATATTTCGATGCTAACTATCACATTTATTTTTCTCCCCTTCCAATTGTAGACTTGATTTGTCTTGGTTAAATTTGTTGATACTTGAGTTTTACCAATCAATATCAATATATGTTACATAAGTATATTTGTACAAGTTAGTTTTAAAGAATAAAAAGATGCCAATCAATCAATACACTTATCCCACTTTTTCAAATGTGAATTCTTAAAGTAGTAGAGGATATACCCAGATACCAGAATATGTTCTAACTGTGCGATAGTATCGATTTTGTAACGTTCTTATTTGAAACATAAACAATACTACAATGTGACAAATATAAAAAATACATATATTATTGAGCTGGTAGCTGTTCAAATTGATCACTGAACAAATCCTTAATCCCAGCTTGCACTATGCAATCAATGCTCAAACATTCGTTTATTCAAGGAATAAAGTTCCAACGGCCATATGAGATGTAAGGTTAGCCCAAGGACTGTGTACAAGTACAACAGTATTTAACAGCAAAATTATTCAACATTTGCAGATTATATTTTTATTAGGCAAAACTGCAAATCACAATTAAATTTAAGTAGTTCTCTTAAATATTTAAGTTTTTAAGAAATATGTTAAGCATTCTTAGAAATTACAAATACTTATCAAGCATGACAACACTCTCGACATTAAATTTTGCTGCATAAAATTCAAGAAGTAAAGAAACTGATATCTTAATCAAACAATTCTTATTTTGCGTTATATTTATGATGAAATTATTTAGTGATTCGTAAATATACTAAACTATTAGTTAATGTTGAATCAACTAAAATAAATGTAACAGTGTAACGTTTACAAGTGATTTTTTGGATGCAGGTAAAATGTCATAGTATGTATGTATGCAGTAAAGCGAAATTATTCATAAAAAAAATAAAAAAAATACCTTCATGCAACTGTTCCAATGGTCTGTCATAAATAAGTCACTTCTTGCATACAATATGTTATATATGTGTTACGTACAAGGTTTCTAGGTAAAATAAATAAAAAAGTAACCAACGATTAGCCATAATACATTGTTCATTACTTGTTCAGTACACTTGTCAGTACAGCAAAATAAAGAGATCCGGATGACTTCAATGTTCAGATAAAATCGCTAGTGCGACTCCACATTCAATTTTACATGAATATCACTTACATAATTATCCATATCCATAAGAAGAGACTGTCTGAAACTCCCACTAACAAGTGCACATTCAACATGCTTGCTTTGGCTGTCTGAGAATATAGCAGAGCGATACCTGACTGTACTAGAGACTGCACAGGGAAGTGAATGCAGAGCAGAAGGCGTGGGAAAGTTGCAACTTCATCCGAGCTTTGCCGAGAAGGCCACGAGGGAGAGCAGAGGAGGTCGCTGGGCTGCTGAGGGAAAAGCTTGGATGGACCTGCTAGCTTCTCACGAGATCTCCTCTCTATTCACTTTGCAGTGCAGTGATGGTGTGTAGTGAGCTATTGCTTTGCTATATATCTTACTCCCAATGCTTTTAACTGTGCCCACCTGCACTAAGAGGGACATTGAAATACTAAGTTGGATACTACTAATTGGGTACTACACTTGATAAATTACTTCTTAGAATGTGTTTAAAATGTACGAAAGGCATTCATTTGATTCATTGATGAATGTCAGTTATTTTGGATAGGTTAACAGTAATCAATTGATTGATGTCATTTTATTAAGACTGGCGTTCTAAAACTAAAAAACTACAATAAGCTACAAGTATATAAATTAGAATTTAGCACTTATTATTCATTTAAACAGCACGTCAATTAAATATTTAGCTAATAATTATACACTCTGTTCCAAAAGTATTGCAAAGTTTGAAAATTTTCTGTAACTTTTGTGTGTGTCAATATTTTAGAATTTGGTTTTCGAATAACGAAAGCTTGTCTTTTTGCGCATTCAAAACTGTGCTGCACTTATGCGTACGGCGACAAACGTCTTGGTGGCGCGGCGAGTAAAAAAATCTAAAAAATTAAGTGTTTCAAAAGTATTACAAAGTCTAAAATTTCATGAAGTAAATTTTTTTATTCAAACAAAATTTGAATGTTTCATATGTTAAACGGTAGAAGAACTTGTTTTTACTCTAAATTGACATTTAGTTTAAAATATACTCGCATATTGTAGAAACCGTTGGAACGTTTGGAATAAAGGGCCGTAAGTGGTACAATTTTGCAAACTTTTGACGGCATTCAACTTCGTTTTTTAAATTTCTTTTGGTTGTGATACCGGAAATACGATTTTTGAAGCAGTATTGTAGTTTCTAACAAGATAGTACCCTATTACTGTAATAATTTTGGAAATATTCCAAAGAAAAACGATTTTGCGAAAGACCAATTTACGATTTTGGATTGATTTCCCTTACATTTTCGATTAATGTTTCCACACACCGAGTGATATCGATAAAAGATAAGTTTCAGAAGCCTATTTACATATCGTATGACCGTTTTTAAAGACTTTCTGTGTTAGATCAAGTTAGTAATACAAGCAATTATTTCCGCAACCAATAATCGATATTACGTAATACTTTTTACAAACTATAGGTCAACGATGGTTAGATTAAATTAATTTAAAACAACGCAAAAAGATAAGCTTTCGTTACTCGAAAACCAAATTCCAAAATATTGACACACACAAAAGTTGCAGAAAATTTTCAAACTTTGCAATACTTTTGGAACAGAGTTTATTCGAATGGTTATTCATTCGATTTTTTTTTGTAACTCAATAATATTTTGTATCGCCAATACTTGTTGCGTATTAATATTAAGCGTGATAGATCCAAATGTGATGCTTGTATATAAAATGTAGTCAAATTCATATTAGAAATGAAGTATTGTGACAAACGAAAGAAAATTATTTTAAAATGTTTAAATCTCAATTTGCTTCCTCATCCATAGCCATCTCCACTACACCTTGACCCATAATTCTGTCCACCATCCCCACCTTAAATTACACATTTCATATAAATTAATTAAAAATTAAACTAACATAACTTTAAAATAAAAACTATAAAACATTCCTAAAATAGTCCTATAATGATTCAAAAACAAACTCAACGCTGTGAATGAGTAAGTGCATTGCAAAAACTTGTTGTGCAAAATATGCACACGTATAATGAAAAACAAAGGTCCTGTCTGACATGATAAAGCACAACATACTCGAACAAAAAAATATACAATAAATAATTGGTTTTTGATGTATTTTTTATTATGCATAAAACATCTATATTTTTATTATCAACAAATTACCAAAAATAACATGAATGATAGAATAAATGAAAGCATGGATAACTTATATATTGGGAAAATATGATACATAATAAAATAACTTTTGGATAACAATCATAAACTGAACTAAAATAAGTAAATTTGTTAATTCTTAAATTATTAAATAACCCAATTATGTGGCACATTGTCACCACATAGGTATGTAGTAAATGATGTTATGATTATTTAGCCCTACATTTAGGTAAGTAATCGGCTTTCGAATAAGTTAACTCACTATTTATATAATCTTAGCCCTGCTAAACTGGAAATTATTTATAGTCAATTGTTATATTTTTTTGTAGTAAGACAGATTCAAAGAGAAATTTAATTGTACACTACATAATAATAATTAACATAATTAATTTGTACAGTTAACTGAACAGAAATAAGCATAAATCTAGTTCAAATCAATTCACATGTAGGTAAAGTAAGTGTGCATCTACAAATTCTAATTAACTAAATTTAAACTTAATTCAAGTACTTTAATTTGAACGATAAATAAATTTATTATTTCACCACAAAATCAATCAAAAAATGTAAAACCTATAAAACTACAAAAATTTAAACATATCCAAGAATTTATTCTAAAAAAACTACAACGTTAAAAGTATATATTTACTTTAGCAATGTAGTTTGCATAAAATTCACTTTTTATGCAACCTTTTGCAGTGTAAGTTTAAATATGGCTTTTGCTTAAAAACTTTGTCACACTTCCCACATTTGTATCTCCCGGGTTGATGTGTTTGCAAATGATTTCTAAAGAACACAGCATTCGCAAACTCTTTTTTGCATATTGTACATGAAAATGGCCTTTCGCCAATTTTACTAACAATATGGTTCCAAAGAGTTTCTCTCACAGTAAACCGTTTTTTACAGAAGATACATTGATACTGTTTGTGATCCAAATGGGTTGATGTATGTACCTTCAAAGCACAGTTGAAAGGAAAACTTTTACTGCACAGTTTACACTTAAATGGACGTTCTCCCGTATGACTTCTGAGGTGCTTACGCTTTGTCACAGATGTACAAAACTCCTTACCACAAAGCTCACAAGGATAACACTTTTCTTGAGTGTGTGTACGCAAGTGTTCAAATAGAACGGAATTGATAAAAAACGACTTGTCACAAAACACACAAGATAGCTTTTCAACATTTTCGTGGACTCTTTTATTATGGTCTCGCCAACCAGTGACAGAAGTAAACACATTATCGCAAAACTTGCATTTAATCTTACTCCGATTGC
>JAQFZH010004303.1:0-12178 GCA_034695485.1 Entomobrya nivalis
CCTTGCTTGCCGAGATGAGCTGCCGTGAGAGAGGGAGAAGGACAATGGAGTAAAGTGCAGGTTCCATTTCCATCCATCCAACAATTCCACTTTCCACTCAGAGCTCCGTTTGTTTATGTAATGCCGCTGGTCATTTCATTCTACACTGCTACAAGAACATGAGATTGAGGGATCGTCAAAAAAAAACTGGACCCTACCCTACCTTCGCCTTCCTGGTTGAAATAGATACATATGCATGCTTACACAACCACGCATGCATATTATTGCAATTCGTAAAAAAAAAGTTAAGGAAAGTTGTTCTGCAACTTTTTGGCTTTGTTTATCCTTCATTCTAAAGTCTCCCCGGGAAAAAGTGAACGAAGAGAAAGGATTTTATGCTCATGTGTTTTTTTTATTTCGTTTTGTCGTCTCATGTTATCGATCTGGGAAATGTTTATTGTACTTTTCATACTTTCAACTTTGATTGCATTTTAGCAGCAGGTCTTGGTAATATTTTTTGTCAAATACCGCCGCAACTCTATAAATGGTACATACATGCTTGTTACATTTACCACTGAAACTGAAACCTATTGTCACAACCTTGTCTTTTGTCGCAAGATCGTCATCATTGTCGTAATCGCACAATAAATACTCCATCATTCAAATCTCTTTTCCTTTGTTCCTACTTGAATTCAGATCGAAACCATCTTCTCACGTTTTGCTCGCATCTCATCTAATCCTCAAGAGGATCATCACACCTTTATCACTTTGACGTCAGAGTTAGTGTACTACAAAATATTGGCCTAACGGATACAGTATCACATTTTCAGAAACGCACTGTTTCCTAATTTCGCAAGTAGCAAAAAATCGTAAAAAACTACTTTCCCAAAAAAATTAGATGCCTAAATAATGCCATTTATAATGTATACTTTGCGACATCATCATAACCTTAATCGGCTTGACTGTGACTCCATCGACAGTCACTGTCGAACACGCTGTAATGTCATGTGCCATTCATGGTTTTCCGAATTACTACATAAACTGGCATGCAAGACTTTTTTGTAGTACTGACTTGATTTATTCGTAAATATACAACCTTGTGAAGTAATCTAAAAACTTATATTTCCATAAATATTATATACCAATGCATTGGTACATGTTCTAGTCTACGCAATGCAAGAAATTGTCACTATTCCTGTCAAAATAGTTGGATTTCAATTATGCATTTTCTCATTTTCCAACTATTTTGCTTGAAATTTCTACGAGTTTCTTGGGCTTTCAGAGTAATTTTTTTCACTTGTTTTTATGATTGATGTTTATTTCCACGTGCTTCCTTTACAATTAATTTTTTCCCGTAGATTTCATATTAATTTCTAAATATTGTTTTCCGCGTCATAATTGTTGGGGTAATTTCGCATAATTGATGAGATGACAATCAGGAAACTGCTGAAGGATTTTTGAACAGAACAAAAATCATTTTAATAATAAATTTTCTTAATTTTTGATGAGACGAAGTTTAATATTTATGTATTGTGAATTCGAAAGGTAAAACAACTGATTTCAAATTATTCTTCAAACTTTTTATAGCTAACTTTGATTCTAGACAGATAAGATATTAACTTTGGTTGATGCTGACGATGGCGTCGTGAAATGTTAAAATTCTGGAATCTGTTTACCTGTGTAAATTATCAAGTCAGTACAATGCTACGTACATTTTAAATAATCAACAGGATTTATCTAAATTTAAAATCAGCTTTGATCAATTTTGTTTTGAATGCAAGGAAATGAAGCAATGTATAGGTATTCGATTCTAATTGTATTCTTTGTCGCTGATCTTGTTTGCGCATTCACCTTTTTTTATTGTTGTTTGTTTGCACATTATTGCACACATATTCGTATTTTTGGTTACGAAGAAAACGTTGACTGTGTCATTTCAATGTCATTGCCTGTCATGTCATCTCATCATTCAATCATGTGCGTTGTCTTCGACGATGCGATGACACTACTCACATTGCACCGCATCATCTCAAGCTCTTCCAATCCAAGCCATTCTTACCTTTCATTACATATTTTTACACAAACGAGAAGTAGGCACGTTGCAAGAAACGAGCACACAGGTAAACCTACAACCAACGTATCTCGTTCGTTATCATTATTTTTAACCCTTTACACTTTACACCTTTCCCTTCAACTTTTTATTCCCTTTACTCTTTTGCGTAGTTTGGCTTGACTCACAACTCAACTTACTTTAATTTACAATAGTTAACGAGTTTTGGCACATTAAATTAGCACAGGAAAGGACGAGAAAAAATATTGAAAAGTTAATTATTTTCATTGACACCGGAAGGAAATTGATTTATTTCTCCACATATTCCAACTTCAAATCTTTTGATCTAAATAAGTAAGAAAAACGTCAGGAAATGTTTTCATTAAAACTTTTAACGAGTGTAAAACTTAAAGCAATTAAAACTTTTTTCTCTTGAATGCTAATCAAACTTTCCGTGTCTTTTTTCCCCTTTAAGAAATCACATTTTTCATGAAAAATTTACTCAGAAAGTGATTTGGAAAGAAAAAACTCTAAAATTACTTTTTTACACCAAGGCCAAGTACAACTGTCTTTCTATTTTGTTGATAGATGAACTATCTTGACCTCCCTTCTTTCGCGTGCCCTCGCCTTTTTTCGCCTGCGCTCTAGCATTTCATCTCATCTCTCTTTTACCTTTTACCAAAATAACCAATAGCAAAAATCTTTTTACCAGAAATGAATTCCCTAAACATTACCTACCTATTTTACATAAAAATACACGGCAAATCATGTCGAAACAGGATGCTAAAAATAAAAATGTATAATCCTTAAATTCAGGTGAAATACAGTTTTTTATGTCCCGTAATAATTCACAAGAATATGCACACATAATGGATTACATTACTATAATTTTGCGTGTTACCTCCTTGAAATTGCCAACCGATCTATTTATCTTAATATCAGATCAGTCTTGACGATAAATCTTATTTGAATTAATTTAAATGGTATGAATGCTAATATAATCAGAGATTATTTTAAAAGTCACTTGCGACTTGGCGACTATAAATAAAATGTAATAATATATCCAATCTCTCTGTGTCTTAGAATTCCGTTTGAGATGCAGCAACGAAACAAAATCCAACCACTCGCACAAAAACACCACCAAACAGCATACGTACATGACACGAGTACGCAAAGCCAAGTTAGAGATGAGATCAACAGAATAAAAAGGAGAAGCGAGCGAATGTACTAAGCACGTTTTATGCCATGTGCTTTTTTCCATTCTGTTAACTTGACTTGCTATCCATTTCCATTCAAATCAAATGCATAATATTGTTTGGAGCTTTGCTTTGATGATCAGATCACATAACAAGCATATTTTATGCATTTCTGCTTACGTTGTACTCTTGCTCCTGCTAAATTACACCTTTTCTCAACACACAAACAATCTATTTTCGAATTTATTTGAAATTATACCTCCATAATAATCAGTTATACGTAGGTAATGAATTATTAAAACAAAACACAAAGTATTGTTGCAGGTTGCCCCAATTAATCCAAGCACACTTAAATACCTCTCGACACTCAAAAGGTACTGCATATTTTTTATAGATTTATGTTGAACATTGAACTATCCGATTCAATTAAGTCTGAAAAATTTGCCGGTTACAATGTTTATATGGGTTTATGAAAGGTTATATGCATTTTGAAATGAAGATCCCATTATTAAAAAATATATATATTGTAGCTTTAGTGGTGAAGCTTACAGCTTAATCCTAGGTTAGTTCCGAGATTGCTATGCATCATGACATTGCCCATTTATGGCTTATCATGGAATTAAAGCGCTTGTGTAAAGTTGTAAAATAATTGCCAAATTAATGTTGAGAATCGCGATTTTTTGGGTGAGATAATTGGTGGATCCATTGTATATGTTCACTATAAGATACTTTATCCATACTGTATACTCTATACTCATGCCGGCTATTTATTTTACGACTGATTTTATGGTATGCAAGCAAATGGAAATGTAAGCGCAGTTTCTTTACGCGGCTAGTAGCAGAAAAGAAAAATTGTGCGGAATTCCACACATATTTATTTTACTTTCTGAGTCTGATCCGCAGGCATGCAATAATGTTCTTCCAAGAACAAGTACGAACATTTAAATGAGAAAAAAATAAACGCATACTTTTAATATATAAGAGATGGCAATTTGCGTATATTGTTGTCTCACACAGTTTAATTCTCTAGATCGATCGTTAGTCTGTGAAATTGAGTCAATGAGTCAATAATTCTAATCCTGTGCCAAGGACAACGCGCCCAAGTCGCACAAAGGTGGATAAACGTCTAAACAGCTATTTCAGTTATTTAATACTTTGTACTTTTTAAACTTACAAAGAATTCAGAGAAAATGTTCAAAAGTCAAACATGTAATTCCAAGACAAACTTCAATCCAAGACGTAATTCTAGGAAGCATCTTTATATAAATTGCTTTAGTTAAGATGCAAAAACAGTCAGAAAATACTGACGTTCGGCAACGAAATGAAAAAGCCATACGAAAGCTGTACAAACTACCGAAAAAGGTTTGCTTAATGTTTTTCCATGTATTTTTTTATCAGAAAATTTCAAAATATTTGCCAGTAAGCATATCAATTAAAGTCAAAATTGTCAGAATAATCTGCTAACTCCGATCTCTAATTCGACTTTTCATCCGCATCGTTTTCTCACATATATCATCTTACATATGATATTATCTGCGTCAAAAAAAATATTGTCGCTATGCTCATCATTAATATCTGCCCAATATAGTGATAATGAGAATATAGGAAGATGTTCAGAGACAACAGGAAAGATCCTTTGTAAAATTCATGAGAATCTTGTATTCACCTTTAATCATCCTTGTATTTCCATAACTCACCTCTTAAGTCCCATTTAAATGCACGTCGTCCAAAGAAAAAGTACTATGTGTGCAAATGCCGTTTCATCTGCTAATCAGATTGATGGTAGAAGATTGGTTATGGATTATATTTCAGAAATATTACAGCTATGCCGACGAGCTGGAAATGAGTAAGACACATTGATATACTCGAGACTCGGCAATTTTTCGTTTGATTTGTGTATCGCGACGAAATGAGATCAAATCACCTAATCATCTCTAATTTTCGATGCCGTTTTATCCTGTCCATCGTCTTCAAGTAAATTCTATTTGTGATGCTAGTGTAATCAAAGTAATGAATAAAACATGTATTTTTTGATAAATACGTTCACAGTTTTTAGGAGAATATCTGCAATTCAGGTGGCATGAATGCATGAACATTTGAATTGGAATTGGATCTTCTGCAAACTCATCACATTCATTTCATCTCATCATATCATGGTCATTGACGGAGCACGTAACAAAACACGTTTCCTTTCTTTTTCAAGGTTACCAGGATCAATAAAAAATTGTTCCGATTGTTTTACAGGAAATTGGAAATACGTCCGTCAAATACTTACGTCGAACTAAATGCACACGAACAACCAATTCACAGTTACATGTGTCGTAACGTTGGCAATCAAACATTTATCATTATTATATCAAAAGACAAATTTCATGCATTTCTGTTGACATTTACCTAACAACTCTACGTAAGTGCTTCTACATAAAAAAGGGAAAGTAATAAAAAAATATGTTCCTTCTTAATTTTGGGCACCCGGTCGCCTGTTGAGTTTTAGAAGTCCCGTTAATTTCCTCCTCTTAATTAAACGTTCAAACAAAAAGGGCACATGGTGTGATTAGAATCTAAGCAAGTCATCTCAGTCTCCGTTGCATGCATAGGGATTCAGCAAACAAGAAAAAATGTAGAAACCTGATACGTTTTTGTTTTTTATAATCAATGATTTGCATAAGAATATTTTTTTACCGCTTGTGCCGTGCCATACCGGTGGATGGATAAAGTGAACATATGTCCACGTCGTCGCATGACAAGGAAAAACGGGATATTCTCTTTTCTTCTCTTGCCTTCATTTGTTCAAGAGGTTCTACTGTGCCTTTTAGTTTAAAAAGAACACTTAAGCAAGGTAGCAGCAGTATAAGATCAACAATGACAATTGTTTTACTGTTTTTGTTCAATCCATGATAATTATTCAAATGATCATGATCATTTCAAGCTGCGCATTCATCCTCATGCTCATAATAATTAAGTTTTTTTCTTTCATAAGTGTCATTTTTTGTGCTAGTAACTCATACAGAGAGAGAGAACTATGCTTTATGAATATCTAATGAGTTAACCCCTTCAACCCTTTCCTTTTGTCTTATAACTCACCTTCCTAACCCTCCCAACCTCCTATGCTCCATCCCATCCAAAACCAACAAAGAATATTTTAATTCACACCAACAATCACATATGTACATTTTTTATGTATTGCTCAAAAGTAAAACAATAAAAAATTAAACTCCAGCCAGCTCTGTTTTTTGTCGGTATAATTATATTATCATTAAGTATGCATAATATTTCCTATTCCTACCCAAGAAACAAAGCAAAAAACTAAGGAGAGCGGACGAACGGATTTGAGTAAAAAATTCATTGACGGAAGATTGAGCAAGATTGACAACATCTTTTACAAGAAAATTTCCAGAATGTACATATGTACTTATGTACATACAACAGAAATATGTATTTTCTGGACTACTACGTTTGATGTTGATGCGATGATAACGCAATACCAATTTTTTGGTGTTTGTAGAACATGGACGAAGGCGGCATACTGACTGTGTCATGACATGAGTCATTTTCATGTGTGTCGGTCGGTCGGTGGGTATTTATTTAGCGGTACCCAGTAGCACCCTTTCCCAAAAAAAAGTCTCCTTCTTTACCTCTTTAAGTATTATATGGAAAATGATAAGAAGGCGATGAATATGTATAGATCATTAAAGGGAAATCAACATTTCCAAAACACAAAATGATTTATTTTGCGTGCACACACACACACACGGATAGATAATTTTAATGTATGGTTCTAGAAGACTGACTGATAGAAAGAAAATGTATTTAAGGAGGATGCGTGCATCTGCAACGTGAGAAATGATGTGCTGTTGCAGGAAAATGTGATCTTTAGCCATGTATGCATGCTATATATAAGTTTTTTACGCAGTACACTCTAATTTTTATGGTTGAGCAAGCGATGTTGTAATAAATAAAAAGAGATAATAAAAAACCAAGTAAAAATATTGAGAAGTCCTCTCTTTCTTTTTTTAAAAATCTGTCTCTCTTCTGTGTGTACAACCTTAGCTATTATATAAGGTATCCAGTATGGATCTCGTTCTCAAGAAGAAATCACACCGGACGCTTTTTTTTCTTCTCCTTTCTGAATCAACCAACAAGACAAACAAAAATAAAAAGTCTGTGTGTGGTTGTTGTGGTGTGGTGGTGGGCTTCTGTTTGTTGTCTATGTATGCAAATGAATGAGTATTAAATGACCTCTCTGACGAAACGATGGAAAAATTTGAATGAAAATCCTCCTGAATAAATAGTACATAATAAAGTGTGTGTGTTTTGGGGTGGGGGTCCTATGTTAAATGAGAGTAAAATTTGTTCTCTCTGCTTTTTTATTCATGAGAAAAAATAGAAAGGTGATCGTCGACGTATCCACACACAGAAAAATATAAAAACGATGAAAGAACTAAAACTAAGTGGCCAAGATCAGATCAAAATCTTTCGTTTTTTATTTCTGGACGCGCGACGCACTTCTTTAGATCTATTTCCCAACTTATCTCATGAAGATCAGATTACCTACATGCATGCATACCTTGGTAAGATTCCGTTCTGCTGGTGAAGTTGATGATGATCATGGAAATCGGTGTGACGACGGTGATGTGATGATGGGAGAAATCAAAGACAAAGATAAATGGAAAATAATGGGTTATCTTTGTGGCGGATAGGCATGGAAGTGAGAATCGATATTATGTTATGTACTGTGATCATTGCACATATATAAAAAAATGTTCGTTCAAGGTATTGTTTTTTTTGAAGAGATTACAAAACAGAATGGAGATGGGATCTTTTCCTCATAATTGTTTTTAGGGGAGAATCCAAAAAGCGATATGATATAATAGTCGTCTTAAATACTTTTCAGACTTCTTTTTCCGGGGTTCGTTGACCTGGGTTATTTCAAGAGCAATTTGGTAGCTGGATGAATAAAAAATATAAAAGGAGATTTCATGGTCACTGTTTTACAATAAAACTTTATTTGTTTAATAAATACCCCTTTTTCAACCTTTTTCCGGTCATTACAATACAATCCTGGTCATACCACAAATTAAAGAAAGAATACGGGGCACTTTGAGATTCTCATTATTATTGCTTCATTTTAATAAGGAAGTAATTTATGCAAATGTACACAGAATTCACTTAGCCTTGACAAATGAGGTGACTTTGTGTTTTCCATTGCCATTTTATGATTTCAGTGTCATTTTATTTCTATAACTGTTTACATGCATTGCAATAATGAAAAAGGCTCATTAAAATTTTCGCCTCTTCTCTTTCCAGCTAAATGGAGTAGGAGAAACGTTTGATATTTTCAACAGAAAAATAATAATAAGAAAGACAAAAGATGTGTTGACAAAAAAACTGCAGTTTTATTTATTATATTTTTTAATCATCTCAAAAGATCAAAAATTCTCGTTAATTCCTGACAATTTGACAATGTCATGTCATGTCATCATAAAAGTCATAAAGATGTTGAACAAGTATGTAGAATGTTCTATGAGCAGTTGATACTTTCTTTTTTATCTTTCTTTCTACAAACAATAAAAAGTCAAGAAGGAGAGATGAGGACAAGAAAACTAGAAGAAAATAATAAAATGTTTCATTTAGAGAAGAGGTGAGCACGCGGCAGACACGACTCACGACTCCCATCATCTCATCAAACATGTTGTCTTGTGTCTTGTCTTCTCCATTTCCCATCTGCTGTTGTTTAAACACATATTACAATTGTATACATTTGTGACATAATGATACTTTATTCCACTATTTCCATTAACTCTGCTCGGTTATATAACCCTCTTTTTTATGTTTACTTGCTACCTGTTCTTGATAATCGACATCGTCAACATAACAGCGTGAGTGGGAGAGTGAGAAGGTGAGTACGTGCAACTTGTCAGCCAACGCAAGTGAAATGAGATGAGATTTTACGGAAATTACACACATTTTTTATAATTCTTACGATAACCAGTCTTATTTTTGCTCGTGAAAGATTCTCATCATAAATTATAGAAGAAAAAAATAAACTCAATCTAAATTTCTTTTTCAGATTGGCTTAGAGAAGGAAAAAAAATGTTTTAAAAAAGTGTTACATATTCATGTATTTTTTTATACAATGCCTAAAATTATCGTCAGAGTTTACGTAGATTACTGTACAAAAATGTTCATGCAAAAAAGATTTTATAATTTTTCAGATTGTGTTAATTCGCAAAAAAAACAAACAAATGCGTCCATATGATTAGTTACGTACGAAATTATGTAAATGTGTTTTATGCACAGGTGATTTTTTTTCTTATGTAAACTGTGGCGTGGCGTGATCTTCTGATGGTGGGAATCGCACAAAGTGACCGACCCGACCGACCGAGATGCCGTATTATCTTCTGGATAAAAAAATCCCGTCGGTCATCGGTTTGGTATGTATCTCTTACATACTTGTTGTCTAATATTCAGCGAAACCAAGCCACTTACGCATCATCTAATGTGGATGTAATTATTTTATTGTGGGAAAATGTTTTGTTGAATAACAATAAAAATATATGTCAAGAAGGTAATTATTCCAGTTTAAAAGATTACATGTGGTGTGATGGCATTATCATATACTTGATTCAATTATTTAGAAGCTTGTTGTAAATTGTTTTATTTTTGTATCATATCATTACATAAAACATTACTTGGAATTAATTCTGAAATTGAAATTATTTTTGGATGATTAACAGCAATGATAAAATGTATCACAGTACACTCGTTTTGTCCAGGTGTCTCTTTCAAATTCATAGAAAAATTCTACAAATCTGAAATAAATTCAAGAGAATAAATTGTTTTGCTATTCATAATAGTCACATGTCACACGCCAAGATAACTCTTCCGACATGTGATCAGCATGCATGAGCCCATTGAGCACTTTAGATAAGTGGATGGAATGAATGTGGCGAAATTGTCAACACTGGACAAATTTTCAAGCTCACGTGACCGCATCAACAGCTTCTTAGATTCACATAACAATTTCCCCAAATAAATATTGTGCGTCGGAATGAGAACTAAATATTTAAATTTTGTGATCCAATCTTCAAAATAATCTGTTTCGGTTTTTATCAAATGTTTACATTAAATAAAATTCGAAGTTAATAATTCAAAAAAACAACTTACATTCTTAAATGACGTACATAATACAAGCATCAGACCCTACCCTAAACATGTGAATTTGATTTGATAAAAATATTTTGCGATTTAATCTGTAAAAAATGCTCAAGTTTTTGGTTTTTTATTGAATGTCATATTACATCGCATAAAATTCAAAGCTAATACTTCAAAACAACTTAACATGTTTGAAAACATGTGAACAAAATATGTAAATGTTATTTAGTGATCGCATCTTTTAAAAATGCTTTTGGGTAAAAATTCTGTAACTTTGTACTTCAAAACCAACTTACTTAAATATATAATATATACATGCACATGTTTCTGTCTATACGTCTTCCTGGTTTGGTTTATAAAAAATGTTTTTCATCCTGTTATCCAGTGCACAGATGTTCTTATTTCTTGAAAATGGAAAAAACTAGCTAAAAATTAAAATATTTTGTGTCGCAACGCAATTCTCCAGAACAATAAGTTATGGATATTGTAAAAAGCTTGGAACGTTTCCAACCCTTACCTTACCTTACGAAGCCATCAGTTGTCAATCATTTCATTTCCATGACTCCGCGAAAATGTGGCACCAATTTTTTTCTGTCCAGATTTTATGATCGTTCGTTCGTTTTATTGTGAAATGTTCACAGATTTGATGTGACTCTCTACAATGGAAATAAACCATTTTACACGCTTTTGTTTAGTAATTAAAGGTAAAAAAGTGGAATAATTAAAGAGATTGAATAAATTAATCAATTTGATTTGATGTGACACAATATTTTTATATCTGTCAGTCAGTCAGTAGAATAACATTTTATAACCACATATGTATGTATATGTGTGTATTACGTACGTAAAGGGTTAGGTGAGATTTTATGCCATAAAGTGCGTATATTGATCCAAAGAAAAAAGTTTTTACTCTCTCGTCTGATGTGTGAATGACGCAGCGTGCAAGCAAGTTTTTTTACAATTGATTGTGATTTTAACGAAAAAGTTTTTTTTTGGTGTTCTTGAGAAAAAATATTAATTAATGGGCTACGACCACTGAACTGAATCAACAGTCACGTTGCATCCCATAAAAATTCCCAGCATAGGTTCCTATTCCTAAAACTGGCTACACGAAAGAGCCAAATTGCATTGCAATGGGAAATTATTTTGGTGGTCCAATATCCAGCTTTATAGTTTTTTACTATTGAAAATACAGACATCACGTCCAAACTTTATATAAAAAGTTGCTGGTGCACTGGTGTGTGTGTGTGTATGCTTACGTTACGCTACTTGTCTATAATATTCCTAATTATCAGACAACATTGAAAAAAGAGAGACTCTATCAAAAAGTAATTAGCAGAAATATAAATCTACTTCGTTCGAGTTTATTGGATAGTTTTTTTTGCATTGTTTTATATCCAGAAAAGTAATCATGTGAAAACCGACAAATGCGCACACAATTTGAATGCAAATGTGTACGTATGACGTGTATGATGGATCATTTAACTCAATTGTAAATACATATAATAACTTTGTATATAGTTTTACTGAGTGAGTATCCCTGAAAATGTAATATCACTTTTGCTACAACTTTTATCCCCGTCTTTATTGGTCTTCTCGGTCACCTTGATTTTTAGAGAATTTTTGGTGGTTTGGCTATTTACCACACGCGCATGTCTGTCCCTTGTATGTATATAAATTATTGTAATGTTCCTCAACTACTGGTTGTAAATGAATCTAATAGATCATTTTTGGTGCTATTGGTCATGTTCCCAACATAATCGTAATAATAATCTATCCATAAGATTCCAAGGAAGTATCA
>JAQFZH010004304.1:0-12178 GCA_034695485.1 Entomobrya nivalis
TCTCTCTATCTCAAGCTTCTTCTTTTCCTCACATCTCACTTTTATCTCATCTACATCCTTTCTCTTCGCTCTTGCTGGTTTTTTTTTCGTCTAAAAGAAACATGAACTCTTTTACTCTCTCTTTGCTTTTTTACTATGTATTTTTATATCCCAAAAAAAACTTTTCATCCCTACCATTCTTTTTACAATTTTTTTTCTGTGCATTCAACGGATTTTCGATTTTAAAAGGAAAAAATTTCAATGTTGTACTTACAGTAGTGGAAATACAGTCATTTCAGTAGTAGTTGGTTTCTTTAAGACAGCCATGTCACAAATGCCAGAAAATCCTTTTTTTCTTTATTCATGATCATCGTCTTTTTTCCACCACCACAACAAAAGGAAATAATAGATATGTAGGGATGGATACATTTTTTCATTTGTAAAACTTTTCAGTTGGATTTTCATGCAAGAATTTTTTTTTCTGTAGAAAAAAAAATGGGAAACTGTTGTTTTTTTTGCTTCTTTTGCGCATGCTGAAGTGTGAAAAAAATGAATAAGATAATCAAGTAGATAGACAGAAAAAAAATTTAAACGTAGTGTGAATAAAACGTGCTTTACAAGATTACAAGTTATGCTGAAAGGTACAAGTATTAACTATGATAAGTCAATTATGCAAAATATAAGCAAGAATTGAGATAAAATGAAGGTTAACTGGTTGAATCAGCTGCCAGAGAGCAGACTCTCGTATATTAAGCATGTCAATTAGGTACATCTTATCATTTATCTTCCAAACCACATACCAATGCAGCTTGCTGTACTGTAATGGAATGTCATTTTCAATCTTGTAATCTGTCACTACCAAGCTAATGATAACATAAGCATGTTCACTGCTGCTCAATGCTCACAATTCACACTTAACCAAGTAAAGGTAGTATGCAGCAATACATGTACCAAGAAATAACCAAGAGGCCCATGGTCAGTTGTATTCACTTAATACGCTACACTCCTCAACGTTCCTTCGATAGCTCAGTTGGTAGAGCGGTGGACTGTAGTAGAGCTCAATGGCAACATATATCCATAGGTCACTGGTTCAAATCCGGTTCGAAGGAAACTTTTTGCAAGTTTAAAAATTCAAAAACAATATTCTAGAATACTATCCTATTGTCAACTACACAATAAAAACTTAAATATAATTTTTTAATATTTTTTTTCCCATTGTTTTACCTTTTCGTTGAAAAAACCATTGTACATCGCCGCCGCCACAGACCCCCATAAAATAGCATACAAATGCATACAAGGTAAATAATCTTATTTATTGCTTGGGTAAATGGAATACTCTTATTCCCCAAAAAAAACCAAACTACCACCACCACCACTGCCACTTCTTTTCAGTTTTCTGTGGCAATTTTTTTCCCCTGGTGGTCTCTGGTTTTGTCTGGTAGACAGGAGTACAAAGAAGAAAAGTGAGCGAACATGATTATCAAAAGTAATAATAATGGCAAAGAATACACTACCTTATCTTCTCTCTAATAACAATGTACATAATCTCTCTCTCTCTCTCCAGCAGCGGAATAAGTGTATTAACATTTCCCTCTGAAAGAATAAAAGGAAGAAAAAAGAAATCAAAAGCCTGAGCGAGCTGACTGGGGTTTTTTTTTTCTTCTTTATTTTTTTTCTCCCTTTCGGGAAAAAAAATAAGAGGAAAGAGCACACTTGAATCTCTTGAATGACTAAAGAAGGAAAAAAGGGAAATGATCAGAAAGACGGAAAAAAATACGGGAAGACGAGAGAGTGAGTAAAGAAGAGTGAGTACATAATAGTTTGAAGGAGTGTAGTGTGGAGAAAAAAAAGAAGATTGAAGAGCATGAAACCTTTTTCCATGAATTTTTTTTTGTTGTCAGAAAAATAAAGAGTGCAGTGCACACACAACACTGAAACTAGAAAGCCTTTCTTGAAAGGAAAATACACACACAAAAAAGGAAAAGTGAAATGTAAAGAAAAAGTAGTGAAAAAATATGTAATAGACAAGGAGAATGCATAGAGACATGCTTCACTGTAATGTATTTTGTTTAGAAAAAAATAACACTGAAAATTTCTCTTCATTTTCTTTTTTCACTCTTATTGTTATAATGTAAGAAAACCCCCCAAAAAAAATAAAGGAACGGAAAAAAACCTCAAATGTTGCTTTGTTGTAAAAATATTATGCATCTATAAATATTATCTACTCGTTGTTTTTTTTTTCAAACGGATAAACGCCAAAAAAATACTACATAAATATATTAGGTAGCTAAATTGGGTAGCAATGAACCAAAAAAATATCTTGTAATATTTTTTTTTCAAGAAAAAGTTTTCTTTTTGTTGAAAAGGCAGCAAGAGAAAAAAATTATCACTATCAACGTCTCTCTCTCCGCTGTGTTTCTGTGTGATATCATAATTCTTTTCGGTCAATCTGATTTCCGATCGACTTCTCTGTTTTTTATTCACATATTGAATCATCTCTCTCTATATATATACATGTTATAATATAAAAATATATATGTTCACGTCTATATATGTAAAAGGAAGTGCAAACGGAGGAGAATGAAGAATTGTACAAGATTCTTGTACCCTTCGACCATAAATCATTCAGTTCCGGTTTCTCTTCCTTTTTTTCCCCAAGAAAAATGCTTTACTTTTTTTTCTTACATCTTCTCCATCATCGCCACTGCCATCACCCACCACCACACACTTTCTCTACAATATGCATGGTTTCCACTTCCACTACCAATTCAAGAAGATGATGATCATGATGATGATATTGATGGTGGTTTCGTTTCGTTTGGTTTTGGTGGTTTTTTTGGTTACGGTTCTACACACACTGAACAACACACTGGAAAAAAAACTTTTGTATTGACTTTAGCTCTGTTTTATACCCGTATCTCATCCTTAAGGGGCTGTCGTTACGTTACACTCTGTGTGTAGTAAATTTAAGAAGATAAGACGTCTTTTTTTTCCTTTTTTCTTCCACTTTTTTTTTCTTCAAGACAAGTCAGTATGAAGAAAAAAAATACTCTTTTGTTCTGTTCTTTCTTGTTTGGTTGTCGCCCTGGGTTTTCTTTTCCTTTTCTTTTTTATACTTTTTTCTTATCTTTTTTTCCTTTCATTTTATTGTATCATGATTAGGATGGATGTAAACTTCTTTTTTTTGTCTTTACGTCTGATATTTTTCATTTAATATTTACAAAAAAAAAAAAAAAAATTATTCCTTTTTTTTAAATAACTTCCTGGACACTTTTCGTTTAGAAAGCAACATTTTAAAAAACCCGCCAAAAAACATTAATATTTGATTTTTTTTCATCATATCCAATTACCCAACAATACATAAAAAAAATGCTGTTTTTTGAACCTTACCGCGCAATCTAACTTCAAAGCAAAATAATTTCCATTGTTGATTTTGATGACAATTCCATTCGAACGGTGAACCGCGAAAACCAAAAAGAAGAAAAAAATCTTCTTTTTTGACGGTGACAGGCAGACAAGAGAAAGTCTTAAACCGAAAAATTATCCCACATTACTTGTTTACTTTATTTTTTCCCTCATGTCTTCTCTTTTTTCCTTTATTTTTCCTACTCGCCTTATTTTTTTTATTGTGTACAAAACTTTAGTGCTTCTAATACGTTTCCCCGTGGACATTACAAGAAAAAAAGCTCGGCTTCTTTCTTTTCTGCTTTTTTTTTCTTGTGGCTTGGCTTTCGCTTTCTTTCTTTTTTGGCTACACAGTCATTGTACTTTTTCCCCGCACCGAAGAACCGCTTCTCTCTCTCTCCGCTGTCTTCTTGTTTACTTGAGAGAAAAAAGGAGCATAATGGAAAGCTTGAGAGAAAAAAAATTGTACAAGAGATATATTTTTCTTATTCAACTTATTTTTTTTCTAACAAAAAAAAAATATCATGTTTGACATCCCAAAAAAATCCAACGATGAGAGTATGGTCGTTATGGTACATGGTTTGTCACTAGTCAAGTCAGTGGTTCCTCCTAACACTCCACTGAGCATTTATTTCCTTGGAGGAGAATTTTTTTTAGATGTGGAAAATCCGCGATGGCTTGGTTTGGTGAAAAAAAAGCTGGAAGGCCAGGCCAGCAGGATATCAAGTGTTTTGGTTTTTGTATGTAGTGTGTACTAAGAGCTCTGACTTTTGTCTTCATCATGAACATAAGCCTTAGAAGAAGAAAGTAGACGTTTTTTTCTTTCTCTTTTCCTTTTTTCTCATTTTTTTTCTTTTCTTATAGAAAAACGTCTTAAAACACAAGAAGATTGGATAAAATGTATATATGTATGGTATACAGTATATAGAGACTTTGTGTGAAAGCAAACAGCAAAGCACACACTCATCTATTTTGACCACATGATATGTCGTCGTCTCCGACGCCGTCTTCTTCTTGGTAAAAAGAAGAAACGAAAAAAAGGAACAATGACATGTCAAACTGGTCTGATGTTTTTTTTTTCCTTTTTCTTTATTCCCTATTTTTTCTTAAGGATAAAAAAGCTGTGTTTTTTTCTTCTTTATGTCAACTTTTCTCGTTTGTAGAAAGAGAATGAAAAATAGGTAGAAAGAGAGAGTTAAATGGAAAAAATGTTTTCACTTTGGTGGTTGTTGTTGGTAGAAGGGGCCATTGAATGGAGACTTTTTTACATGGGTTTTGTAGTGTCATGACATTCTCAAGCTCATCTTTCATCTCCATTTTTTTTAGTTTGCCGTAAGGCTTTATGTGGTCTTTATTTTTCGACGGTATGCTGAGTATTTTTTTTTCTTGGATGTTTGTTTAACTTTTTGCTATGAACTTCTTTTGAGAGTTTACTGGGTATTTAAAATGAAAGGAAATAAATTAGAAATCTTCGTCACAAGTAAAAAAAATAAGTTGAAATCGTTGAAATAATTGTTTAAAATGAATTTTAAAACCAAATCATCAAAATTTATAAATAATGAATGTACCAATTAAATATTGAATGTATTTTATCGATAAATTATATTAATTTACATTACTTGTTCTCTTTACAGATTCTTTCGCCAAAGACGTATCCTGTTTTGTGGACAATCTTCCCCCAGGCTCGAATCGCTGCCTGCCACCCCCACCCACGCATCATCATATTCCCAAAAGCGCAGACCTAGAAAACAGTGACCTTACTAAGCACAACAATCGTCTCAGTGTGCCCGTAGTACCAACAACTAATTCCACGTCTACGTCAACCTCCATTGACCATTTACTTCAACCTTTATCAGCCCCTCCCGCAGTACCAGTTTCAGTGACATCGTCGTCTTCTACAACTGCAGTTGGAACACAGTACTCCAATTCTTCCCAGCCACTCCCTGCCACACATTTCTTAAATCATCATCATCATCCTCATCTTCCTCATCAACAAAAGCTATCGTCTTCTTCTTCAAGTTCTACCACATCCCATTGTCGACCAACCAATTTATTACCACCCAGTAATAGTGCATTGACCGCATCCGCCAACGCTATAATAACTAGTAATCCATACGGTAATAGTATTACTATCAAAAGGGAACTTCCGGATATCGAAATAATTGATGTAAAGCCATTTCCCGTAAGCATAACTTATTCAAATTATATTTCAAAAAATAAATATCATCAATTTTCACTAACCTTTTCGTCTATTTTTTCTTCTTTTCAGAACGGTCCTATTAGCCCGTCAAAACGCCAAGTCAACGAAGTTGTCAACGGTCACCACAGTCAAAACAATCATCGTGCGCATTCCTTACAGCAACCAAACCGAGTTGCCTCTCCACCTCCACCTCCTCCCCCACCACCTCAACACCATCAACAGCAACACCAGTCATCTCAACCTTCTCCTTATATTCCAATCAGTCAACAACAACCAATTAATGGTCAACCAGCCCAGCAGCAAGTAGTTGCCCCGATAAGCACTCCCAAAGAAAATTTTGGCCAAGGTCGACCCGGTTCACAGACTTTGTTCACGCCATACGCTACAACAGCAATTACCCGTGTTAGAAGTCCTCTCAGTGGTCTCGGTGACCCTCCTTCCGCTTCTAGCGCTTGCAGTGGATCTCAACAACACAACTCATCAGTAAACAATACAGTGATTCATCACCAGCCTGAAAGTCCAAAGGAACCTCTGGTGCCCATTGGATCTCCCTTCTCATCATCACTATCTCAGCCACAACACTTTCAGCAAGCCAATTTGAAAAACAATCAGATTCAGAATCATCTCTCTCACAATCCCCATTCTCATCACCATCATAATCACCAACATCATCACACCGTTAATAATAACCGTATTAAGGCATCACCGCAACATCAGACTTGTTACAGTAGTAGCCCTGCAGTTGTGAGTAGTGCGTATTCCACAAGTACTAACGTGAGCCCTCACACCCACACCAGTAATACCAGTAAATCATCGTCATCCTCAAACTCTTTCCATACGACAACCAATCATCAGTCACCCAATCACCATTATCATCCGCAAACTCCTCAAAAACCTTACTCTGAACATTCTTCTTCGCCTACACCCAACTCTCTTGGACGAATTCCTACCGATAATCATTACAAAAAGGTATTTTTAATACTCACTTTACAAATCAATCAAAGCTGCTGAATATGTAATTCATATAACTAATTGCTTTTATTTTCATTAGGATCATACTTTTCAGGAAACAAGCTCTGCAGCCAAAAATCGAACACAGTCATCAGGAAATCCTGGGTCTCGTAACAGTAATAGCTTGAAAGAATCGTCCAATAGTCATAAAGACAAAGGTATAATACATATCAATACACTAAATGTACTACTTCTCATTTGAGTTCCAGTTTAACATATGTAATAATTTAATAGCTTCTCCCGGAAATCCTACCCCACCAAATCAAAAATCGAATGCTGCCTTGGCTTTTGGATCAATAGCCAGACTATTAGACTCACCTTCAAATACTTCATCTAATAATAACAGTCAAAATCAAAATCCTTCTAGTAACTCAGTATCCTCCAAGTCAACTCCTCCCGGAAATAATTCTGTAAAGAAAAACAGCAGCAGTCACAGTCATCATCCCCATCATCACATCCAACACCATCAGTCCAACAGCCCTGCTATTAATAACAATAATATCAGTAGCCATTCTCATTCCCACCACCGCCATCATCCTCATTCCCAACATCCTCATCATCTCCAGCAACAACAAATACTGCAACAACAACAACTACAACTACAGTATAGCGGTACAAACAACTCTCATCCTTACAGTGGAACAAAAAGTCATTCAAACGTGATTAGCAACAGCAGCGGTAATACCAGCTCAACCACGCACTCTCATTCCCTTCCTCCAAATCATCCGGGATCATCAGCAACGTTAGGAAGTAGCTTATCATCAGCAACCAGCACTGCCTTGTCATCAATCCAATCTAACACTCCAACGATTCAGCAGCAAAGTTCAACTCTGTCTAATAATCATCATCATCATCATCCTCATCAAGCAGTTTCACTGGCTACATCCGCGAGTACACAGAGTTGTTCCTCAAGGAGTCATTCTCCAAGAGGGCACAGTCCAACAAGAGAAAGAGATAGTTACAGGTACACAAAACAAACAAGGTTTCAAATTATTAATCATTTCAAGTATATTATCATCTGACTTTCTATATTAATCAAAAAATTATAAAACTATTACAGCAGCAATGTGAGTAGCTTAAGTAGATCCAGTGCTACTCCTGTAAGTGGATCACAACCATCGTCACATTTGCAACTGCCTCCCAACCTATCTCCCCAACTTCAAAGCTCGTCGTATTCAAAAGCGGCCTCATGGCTAAGGTTTGTCCACAGACATTTTCGATAAACAAAAATCCAATATGATTTTATGTACGTTATTTAATCATTCAATTTTTATTGCAGTACGGTTCCTGGTTTATCTCCCGGACCTAGACCAACCCCTCCACCAACATCACTGGCTTCTTGTCATCCATCTGGAACTGTTGGAGTAAGTCTCGGTGGAACTCTGTCACTTCCGCCGTCAACAGTGTCAAGCCCGTTTGGAGGTTACCCGGGCGTACCTGTATCTCACCACGGGCTAAACTCTCCCCACCACCAGGCGGTCTCTGCTTCAAACATGTTTGCACCGCCAATCCTCCCGTTAAGCTCTATTTCATCACATGCGGCATCGCAGCCGCCAGTTTTTGGACCCGGGTCTGATCCCCTATTTCCCGGTAATATATTCGTTTAATTTGAGTGCAATTCTAATTTTACCAGGGTGACACTCTAAATTCATTGCAAAACCTTTTTGTTTGGTAAATAGGTTCATCGTCTGGTGATATGGTGCGAAGAGACTTGGAAAGTAGACTGATGTCAGGAGATCGAAGTGTATCTGGAGGACCATCTCCTTTCCTAACAAGACCAAGTGACTTGCATCCTCATCACTCGTTACTCCCACCTATGTCAGGAGTTGGTCACATGTCGCAGCACAATCCAGGTGGTCCTCCAACAGGACCACCTCATTCTCATTCAGCACTATTCACGCCAACCTTGGTACAGACTGACTCACAAAATAGTGCAACATTTCTCACTCAAATTAATTATTCATAAATTTAACGCATTCTATTTAATGTGTTTTATCTAGTTTAAGGACCTTCCTAAGCTCGGAATCGATTCACCATTCTACCGAACCAGTATGGGCATATCTTATCCGGGATTTAATGGTATGTTACCTCCGCCTGGTCTCACTACACCGTTTGCTCCTCCCACTCAACTTCCAGCATACACACAAAAGGTGAGCATGATAACAAATTGTAATGCTGTAGTAAACTATAAATCTCTGTTCCAAGTTAACATATGTATGGTTTTTTTTCAAGCAGAAAACGGGAAAATGGAACGCAATGCACGTCCGAATTGCGTGGGAAATATATCAACATCAGCAAAAAGGCGGCTCAGGAGATGGAGCACCTGGGAAATCATTAGGTCCTAGTGCCAGTAGTACAAGCACAAGTTCCTCGAAATTAGTACCTCCACATTCATCAGCAATGGGAAATGCTGGAGGAATGTCCACCCCTCCAACATCTGTATCTTCCTCGGGTCCATCAGCAGCAAGTTTAACAGCAGATCTGCTTAGATCTTCTGCTGCTAACCATGCAGCTTTCGCAGCAAGCATAGGACGGCCAGGAGAAGGTCCTTTTAGCTCTCCCATGTTGTCTCCTCATGCTCCTCCATCCCATCAATCTCCCAGAGGCACACCGTACGACCCGCTCTTCTTAAATTCATCTCATTTAGGTACTAAATATGAACCAATTTAGGTAAATACTTTTCAACAAGTTGGATTCCAATTAATTATCTATTTTTGTTTTAAAATTTGAAGGCCCTCCACTTCCTCGGTATCCAGGATTTGGAGCTCTGGGACCAAGTTTTGGAGGTTTAAGTGGCCTTGGATCTAGTCTTTTGGGAAGAGATCTTTCAACCCTTGTTGCTTTGAGTCCCGGACAAGACCACTGGGCGAGGTCATTTTTGTAATTCCAATCAAAACTCATTCATTTCTTCATAAAAAAACACACATAAATTATACTAATCAAAATTTTCTAACATTTAAATCAATAGATTTCCTCGCCCTCCATTCCCCGGAACAAGTAGTGCACTCCCAACCAACTGGCCAATGCAACAGCAGCGACAAGAACAGCGGCAAGAACAGCGACAAGAACAGCGAGATTCAAAAACGCCAACAGAAAGTAGCAGCAGCAGACGACAAAAAGATAACGAGTGTGAGCGACCCAGTCGTCATTCAGACAGTAGAGATGGTCGTGGCAGGGACCCATCTCCATTCCGCGATAGATCTCCAGTGCGTCCAGTGAGAACTCCATTGGAAAATGGGGATGGTGATTCCCGCAGTTCCAGATCAAATGATTCCCACAGCAACAACAGTACAAGCGCCGTCCATTCTTCACATTCAAAATCATCCAGTGGAAGGAGTAAGGAAGATGTGATGAGTAGCAATGGAGATCGGGAAAAAACACCGACGCCAATATTATCATCGTACGATCGGGAACGACTATCTGATAAATCTGTACCTCCACTTGTGTCAAGCCATCCATCAAGGTAACTATTATTATTAAGCTAGCCAAGTAATTACCAATTAAGACTTGTAACTAATCTGATTGCTTACATTTTTAGGATGTACCCAACGTCTTCTCCACTAACCACGCCAATATCCTCCGCTTCTGCCTGGGACGCATTTCCCGGTTTCTTCGGAGCCGGTCCCAGGATGGGTCTCAGCTTACTTCAGTTGAGCGAAAGGGAACGGGAACTCGCTCGGATTCCACCTTCCGGCCCACCGGGTTCCATGCGACCCGGTCTATTCGCCAATGGCCCATACGGAGCCTTACCCTTAGGAGTACTTGGTGCAGGCGGCCCTCTTTCAAGTGTAATACCACCTGGCTCGTCTGCCATGACAAGTAGTTCAAAAGGCAGTCCAGTGCTGAGTGTGGGTGGACCCATTCCTCTATTAAATGCAGGTGGTGTTCCTCCTCCGTCATCCGTGTCTCTAAGCCATAGTCACAGCCACATTCATTCTAGTCAGCAACAGAATGGGCCCAATAGTCCAAGTGCAGCAGGGTCCAGTAAAGCACAAAATCCATCCGTAGACGAAAAACATAGTCTTGTCCCACCCTCTCATGGCTCCAGTAGTAGATCATCGAAAGAAGAATCATCACATCAATCACGGTAGGACTGAGCTGAGCTACGTCAGAGCTACGTAAAAAGGCACAGATAAAACACCATCATTACTTACTATACATGAATCAAGAGACTTTTTTGCACTATATGTAATTTCGCCATTTATTTTAGAAATAAGTGCCACCCATTTTTTATTTTCGTGTAGATTTACATATATATTTGTGGCATACCAATTCTATAATTGTAGTATATAATGCGAATATTATGACGTATAGTTCTTCTGAGAAAAAAAATGTCATTGGCAATGTCATATATGAAACCAAATCAACGTAAAATAACGAATTATAGACTCATTAACATTTAATACATAGTGTTTTATAAATCTTGTCAGGTGATAAGTGCTAATAATTGTTGCTATTGTTCTCGTAAATTTTTTATATGGTTAAGTTTGTAGCAGTTTCATTTAAAAGTGCGTCTTTTTTGGTATGATTACACTTTACAGAAAGAATGCCAAAAACGAATCTCTTAGACACGCATACATGTTTATAATTGTTTTTTGTAAAAAAAATATCTGCACCATCATCTTCGTCGACGCTTATTGAAAAAAAGTTCGTCAGAAATTCTTTGCTCGAGATAAAAGCAAAATACAAGAAATTTTAAACGAAATTTTCAGCAAAACAAGAAGGTATAGAATCTCACTCTATTACCACAAGATTAAATTTTTGAAGAAAAAAAATTATGTGTAATGTATAGTTTCGCTTGCAAGCCCTCTGCAAGTTGTGTGATAATAGGATGTAGCATTGATGATGATGACCGATGACCACTTGTTCATTTTAAAAACTTGTTCTGCAGATCAAATCAATCACCATTAAAACTTTAAATGGAACCTTGCGTAAAAAAATATATAATTACATATATTCATTTCACAGGGCCCCGTCATGTAAAAAAAAAGCTGTGCTTCTTATCAAAATAGAAAAAAAACTGCAGGAATTCTAGAATAAAGTCTTTTTCTGTTTATGGGTTTTTTGTATGGTGCTATTTCGGAACATTTTTTTTTCTTCTCCACTGCACTGGCCAGCCAACGATTGGATTTTTAACTTTGATAACATAATTAGTCATTTTTTATAGTACTTTAGCAGTCAGTTTTAAATATGTCACCTTATATGCTTTATCTGTTGTGAAAGAATTTGTTTTTCTTGTCGTGGTGCAGAAATTTGCAGATATTTTTTATGGAAATGGTCTAGTTACTTTTTTTTATACATTATACATTTTATAGTTTGTAAAGCAAATATGTGCATGTAGCTTTTTGCCACTGGCCACACAAAAATGATGAAAGAGATGCGTTGTTTGACTTCATGAAGACTGTTAAAACCTTAGCAACTTTTTTTAAATCTCATAAAAAAAATTGAAGGAAACTGTTGGATCTGTTTTTTGTGCTAATGCTAAAGAAAAAGCCACCATTGCCATATAAAAAAATATATATGTTATTCATCACATTACACTACTTTCTATACCTTTAGAATTAAAAATAATCCAGATTTAGG
>JAQFZH010004305.1:0-12178 GCA_034695485.1 Entomobrya nivalis
TAGAGGTTGTTTGGTGCATTAGTTTAAAAGTTATTAGTAATCAAAGAGGCGCACGAACTTTTGAAACGCCCTACGTAATTATCCATAGGGTTCGGGAAAAGTCGTCTCTTAAATTATAGTCTTATATTTAATACCATTAGGAACAAAAAATGTAGAACTATTTTCTTTTCGATGAAATTGCCAAATCATGTTTTTGTAAATATGTAAGTATACAACAGGTTTTTTAATGAATATCCGGATTTCATACAAGCTTGATTTTCAGTCCCAATTTATTAGTAAAGAATTCCATCAATTGACAAATTATTAGCTCTCCTCCTGATGGTCTATTAAAACTTTTATCTGTTTTAATTTTTTTGTTTTTAAGTTCTCCACGAAAACAATCAACACTTTTTTCCAAGAAAAAGTCGCCTTATTCTAAAACCAGGATTTTGACAAAAGCAGCGGTTTTTGATAATTACAGATAGCTTTGTTGAAATGACCGAATATAAATTTTGACCAGTATGGATCAACAAATTACAAATATATGTTATCATTTGTTGTTAATGTTCTGAAGCAAGCATCCCCTTTCTAAAAGCGATAGTTCGTTTAATACAGTTTTATGAAAGCATGATTGAAAATGGATGAACAATAATAGCCAACGAAAGTTACGGGAAACAGTTCGTATCAAAAAATATAGCTAAAAACTTTCGTATGGAGTCACCCAAAGGCGAAATTCGAATATTTTACTACACCATAGAGTTATTACAATATAACTATGACACATCATTTCTATCACTGACTTTATAACAGCAAATTTACTTGAAAGTCAAATCTTAAAGGTATGTTTAAGATACCGAAAACTTCTTATAAAACCGGAGCTACAAAAGAATAAAGTTATCAATTATTTTATATGTAATTTAGATTTTTATGCATATATTCCACGGATATGTATTTATCTGGATTGATTAATGTGGCAGTGTTGGAACCTAATTTTAGCAAATAATTTTTATAAAAAACTTCCAGATGTAACTTTAATCCAAATTTTCAAGATTATTTTAAGCAACGTTAGGTTACTGGACAATGATGGAATGTGTAAATATTTGAAATGCTTCGTATCCACTGAAAACATGAAAAACATATATACTAGAACAATAGCGTCAAAAATAATGTACGCATAAAATAATTGTTTTGACTTATACTCAAAAAAGGCGCAAAGAAATTTAAGTGTTTACCTTATTGAATTTTTATTTAACGCGTTGATCACATACCAAATAAGATATTTTTGATTCGCTAGAAAACAATTATTCCAGGTTTTGCGAATTCAAATATAATTTGTTTTAACTCTGATCAAATGAAAAAGCCTAAGCCCCAAAGGCACAACTCTGATTATGACTTTGAGCTCGTTAGTTCATTTCGTAAACAGAGTGCTGTAATTCTAATCAAACTCTGATTATTTCTTGTTAAATTATTGATACAAAATTGTTTACTTATAAGCGTAAAAACAAAGTCTATTTAATGCGCCAGCGATCATTTTGAATTAAATAATATTTAGCCCAACTTCAGATAGTATTAATGGAAACTTCAAAGTTATCATGGAAAAGTTTAATATGTTTAATGTATGTTCGAACAATGGAGTAATGATGAAATATTCACCAGAATTTATTAAGTATTTTTTTGAAGGGCGGATTTTTCTAGTGGGCAAATAAAAGTTTCATTTACAAAATCTTGTGTTTTGGTCAGTAAAAAAATCTAATTCTCTCAAAAACTGCTTTTTGAGTTTTACGAGTTATACAACAATAGCAGCCTTTTTTAGTTACCTGGGAAAATATTTACAGCATTCATGACGGGTCACCTAACTTCAACTTCTTTCTTACTTGGATGATTAGATTATGGTAATACTTTTAAAATAAACTTTCAGCAATGAATTTGGAATAAAATGTATACTTTTAATTTGCAATACAACAAAGGAATTAATGCGAAGTAGATTGTTTTAGAGATAACATTTTAAAATTAATATCAAGTTATTTTCGTAGTTGTTTTGCTAAAATCAACTTAATATTTATTTGACTTTTGAAATACGAACAGTATATCACTGTACTAATCAAAAATTAGCGAAATTAATGTTTTCTTACTAAGGTTTGAGCCACGAAGTCCACATATCAATTTTCTGACGGATATCGAAATCTTGATTTAACAACATGTTTATTGTGATTCCGAAAAAAAGAACATCCTGATTTGGCGATTAAAAAGTTTACTTTTCATTTTACTACTGTTATTAATCATTATTATATATTATTATTATCCGTAACGTTAAGTTGGCTTAAGCTGCTAATTTTCTGAAGCAAGCAATCGTTGAAATAAACTAAAGCATAAAACTGTTTCAGGTTCTGCAAGATGGATATGTACGCTTGTTTATTTAACAAGTTTTACATAAGCATGATTGAAAAGGATGAACAGTTAAAGCAAACAAAAATGGCGTAAAACAGTCCGAATCAAAAAATTAATAACTATACACTTGATACTTATTTATAGAATCATTCAAATGCGCAATTCGGATGTTTTATTACACCCTACGGTTATTGTATTAGCACCATGACGTTTTATTTTAATCAGTGATTTTCTAATAGCATATGCTTGAGAGTTAAAATAAGAGATTTGCTTAAAACACGGCTGCTTTGTCGGTTTCGATTGGGCTCCAACACAAACAAGAAAAGTATTCATTACATTAAGCCGGAATTACATAGGAATCAAGTTTTCATTTATAGGATTTGTTATATAAATTTCTACTAAATTTTTGCATGTCTTTATATTTACCACTATTGATTGTATCAGCAATGTTGGAACTTAATTATAGTATATAATATTCAAGAAAACCAGATGTAATTTGAATACAAGTGTGGAGTTATATGCTCAAAAATATTTTATGTATAAAATAATTTGCTTTCAAGATATGCCAGAACGGTGCTTCTAACAAGCATATAAATATTTCTAATTAAGTTTTCTGAGCGTATATCTCGAATTGCTTATCACAGCAAACATCAGTTGAGTAAACTTACTGGGATTTTCTTGAAAACCTTTGTGCAATTATACAACCGATTTAAATTGGCAGGAAATTAGTGTACTAACTAAAATAACGCTTTTCCCTAGTTTATGAATTTAATTTCTTTCGTCAAAAAGTGATGTATTTATCATCTAATCAGCAAAAGCGTCGAATAAAAAATTATCACCTAATTAGCAAATGCGTTCATAAAAGAATTGATCATCTTATTAACTATATTCAGACTAATAATAGAGTGTTGAGTAGGCTTAGTCACCGCTTGTGTAACTTTAGCGTAGAAACATAAATCCTTACCAAGCAAGTTGAAAGGTAATGAAAGAATTGTTACAATGGAAAAAATGATAAATCCTTGTAACATGTTCTGTACAAAAAATATTGTATGCACCGCTCCATCTTGTCACTAACAACACACCCCCGATAGCGACAAGGGCGACCATACAAGAATGAAACCTTTGATATGATTTCTTTACATTGTAGCTCTATCTATTAGAAGCAGTTCAAATATCATTGATCTTTGTAAATTTTAACTAGTTTTCTTAATAAATCAGAGTGTGAAGTTTAGAAATTTAGATAATCAATTGATCTTCATTGGTTTAAACAAGCACAGTTTATTGAAATCCTTTGAAACTCATAAACTGGGGACTGCATTTAAGTTCTGACATTTGACACGCACTGTTTACAAGAGGAACCAATTATATTAGGTTGATTATGGCAAGCGATCAATACTCTAATAGAGCTTCACCTCAATCAAATTTAAAACCATGTTTTCCTGGTATAACAAATCGCCCTTTGCCCTGTCTTTACCCCGGTCACTCAATTCGAACCAGGACACAATTTAGTTCCATTGGTTGTATTTTATTAAAAGGATTCCCGATTCATGTAGTAAAAATTATTCCTCAATATGCATTAGATGTTCGCGTGCTAAAGTATTCAAGTCTACTATAATAATAGTATTATTCGACGCTGTGCTAAACCATTTCTATGTGATCTATGCACACTTTCAAAATCAAATAATTTCACATTTGCGATTTCGCCGTTAAAACCTTTTCAAGTTCTATAAACTTATATATGTTGCTCGGAGTCTAGCTTTAGTGAACAATTTAAGAGTAAAGACGTATAATTTTTCAAGCAAATGCATGCTTTTAAAAAGAAATGACTACGATTAGCAAAACAGTTTAAATAACCGGCCAGAAAAAGCGTGTGAAAAATTGGCCAGAAAATAAATTCATACGATTAGCAAAAGAGATTTTTTAACCAGATCAAAATAATATTCTCATTTAAATTCTTCTCAAATTAAAGACAGACATTGCACTTAAAAGTAATATTTTGTTCTTATACAGTAAATTTAGTAGAACTCTTATTCGAGAAAAAACCTTTATATCGTTTTATTTGAATGCATTTATGTACTTATTTTTAAAGTACACTTATTTCAAGGTACAAGTACAAATTTTAGTAAGTTATTACAATTCTTTTATTTAAAATTTCTCCTGGATTTGTGTTCTGTGCAATTAATGAAATACATGATTTAAATTTAATAGTTATAAATTGTTTCCAAAAAAACTATTTAGGTTTACAGAAGCTTAAATTGCTATTTTGTTTTACAAACCTTCAATAATAATATTTGTTTAGGTTATAAATTGTTGCTTATAACAATAAACTATTTTATCTATGTGTAGTTATTTGTTTTTTATGGCGAATTGGAGCAAAGGGCTGATTAATAGACTGTTGCAATGTAAAAGCTATACATATATATAAATCCTATTATTTAATATACATGATTGTTTAGAAACATAAATTTATGCTTTTCAAAAATATTGAAACAACTAATTTGACGGTGTTAGATAAATAACTAGGTAAAACTAAACAGGATATTCTTGTATATTACACATTAGATGCAACTGGCCACCTAAATAATCAAAATTACAAAATTTCATCATAAAAAATAGTCTTTCGTAAAAACCTCAGTTGTGCACATCCGGTAAAACTCCATTTTTACTACTATGGTTTGAAAGTGTAAATAATTTTTAATTTTACTGCAATATCCATGAATATTTTAGGCATAAAGCATAGTAACGGTCATATCAACTACTTGCATAAACGTGCTTGTAAGCGTGCTCGTTTTCAAATGGAAAAACGGTCCCACTTGAATCCTTATTGGTATGCAAGATTTTATAAGTCTTCGCGACTGTGCACCAATAAACTCGGTTTTCCAATAATAGTAAAAATTCTCAACTTCATACACAGTTTTCAAAGCATATGTATGAATGCCGATAGTTGCTCCAGTTACAAACGCATCAAACACAGCTAAAACTACCAACAAAGTTAAAGGAAGTTCGGAGTGCAGCTTGATCAGTGAGAAAGTTGTAACAACGTTCATGCAATAGCCACAAAATATTATGGTAGGGAAAAATACATAGCCAAACTGAAGGAATTCTCGCCAAATCAGAAACGTTAAATGGTAACTATTTACAGCTTTTCTCAAATTTATTCGGCGCGGTGTAGAAGTCCTGAGATTGGTCCTTTTATAAATGTTTCCGGGAATATATGCTTCGTCCAAAAAGTACTGAGATTCGACCACCATGATCATAATGGAACAAAACAAATGTATGGCTTGGTTAACCGCTAATGTGGCAAGAATGCCCATATAGGATGCACATAATGCAAGCCTAACAATTTGATTTTCCATTAGAAAGCTTGGTAAGTACAGCCAAACAACTGTGTGAATTACAGTATTGTCGAATACAATTGGCAGAGATGCCGTCATAAAAGGTACAACAAATAGCATACCAGCTATGGAATATAACAGTAACGTTGCCACATCTATTTTGTCAACTAATAAAAAATATATTGTTACATTTAAGCCCATTTTAATAATATTTAACAATATATTGAGCAACTGTATGTTAATATCATTAAAACATACCTGAAATATTTCTTCGTTTGTAAGCCTGGTTGAGAAACCAGCTCATATTGTCTTTCCATTTCCAAAGAGTCACAACGAATGAAGGACAAAGTATTGTGAGTCCCCAGAAGAGAAAGTCAACCACAAAATCCGTAAAAGTCATAGTTAGCTCAGAACTGTCGGTTTTTAGAAAACGTAGAATTCGTATAAAAGCCACAATATTGATTTTGATGATTTCGAAATTCACCCAGTTATACAATTTGCTAGGCTTATGAACTGCCTCAAATTTGTCAGCTTTCCGATTGTAAACCAAACGAAGGGGGTAAATTTTCTGAAAAAATTCAGTTACGAGCAGATAATGTTTCCACATTTTTAAGCTTTATTTTGAGAAGCTTTCTATTTACTCGACAATGTATGGAATGAATGGTTAAGGTGGACTGAGGGAGTATATTTGAAGTGCCTGGTAACCAATAGAGAAGATTTTACAATACACATATGGCAGAAAAATGACGTCAATAAATATGTATGCCAAAAAATACTTGGCTGATGCCAGAAAACTGCCCGCAGAAAATTAAAAAGTATATATAGCTCATAAGGAAGTAAGACAATATGCGCCCGTGCCTCTGCGAGCCCGTAATCTTAAATTTTAAGCTCTTACTTCTCTATTGTTTTTTACATTGACATAAGGGTAAAAAGATAAGGCAATGCAAAGAACCTTTTTATGCTCTCTAACCTACCATATACCATTTCAACATATAATACAAGGAAATTACAGTCGTGGAAAGGTGGAAATTCTACCTTATTTAGACTCAGTCAGTATAGCCAATAAGTTAGATTGAAAATATTATGCACCTGTAAATAAATTCATATGACCATTGTACTTTAAAAGTTACTTTAAAAAAGACAAAATAAATGTTTTGTACAAATGTATGTATATTTGTATTGATTCTCGGCGAGCACTGTCTCACTTTACCTTTTCTTATCTCATAGTTTTTTTTAATCTTTTTGTTCCCCAAAACAAACCCTTGGCTCATACGGTCCCAGTCGTATACGGACCCGCAATCAGCTCATAATATATTCAGTTCATGTGTTGGTGCCCAAATTGATTGATTATTTCGTTGGAAAACATTTATGCTAGATATTGTACATTTATATAATCTTATAATATTTTACTTCTGGTCAAATAAAAAAGCGTCGGTTATGACAATCAGCACTTTAGTTCATTTCGTAAGCAGCAATGTTGTGACTTTAATCAAACCGTCAACAATTCTTGTTAAAATTATGTATGCAAAATTAATTTCGTATATTCTGAATACTATGTCTATTTTATGAACTTTGACGTGTTTAATTTTTCTCATGCCATCACAAATATACATTTATGATTGGTTGCAGATCTCGCCTAGGATCATACAGGACGAGAAAATTACTTTAGATGTACTCGGAATAAATTTGAATCCAAACCACAAGTAATAATTTGAAAAGCTAAAACAATTAGGAACTGCAGAATTGTTTTTCAAAATTGTAAACGATCTTATTAAATTTAAATATGTTACGTCTAATTTCAAATGCATAATTCTTCTCTGGATAGTGAAATTACATCAAGCTTCTAAATTTCCTTACTATCTTTGAAATAATAACATTGATTTTTACCATAGCAAAAAAAACTAAAGGAATTCAAAAATGTTAGTTATACACGAAGTCACTTGTCTCTATACTAAAGCTTGCGATAATTCGTATTACATATAAGCATATAAAGCATTTTATGCAAAATAGTTCGAGTCAAAAAACCAAAAACAAACGTGTTTCATAACTGAAGTAAGCAACTGGATGGTTCAATTGCAACTAACAGGTTTGTCAGAAGTATTCTAACGTTTTATTTTACCCGCTCAAAATTTTAAATATCATACGCTCTGAAGTTGAAACACTATGCATCCTGCCTTAGTCTATACAACATAACACCTTAGTCGGATTTGGTTATGCTACAGCACGGAAGGTTTAAAGTTTCTAATAGAACTGAGTATTTCACAGATAAAGATTTTGAATATAAATTGTGGAGTGTGTAAATTGAATTGGAAATGTTGACACATAGTTTTAATAAATACTTTCCAAGTGGAAAACTAGCTGTAGTAACTTAATTGCATGGTATGCTTAGTAATTTAGCATTATGCATTAATTTTTATTCAGGCCAAGCTCAAAGCCATCTCACAAAAAAATAAAGCTTGGTTTTAATTAAATTTTAGTATTTGCGTCTTGGTATCTGACGGTGTCTTTCATAACACATGTCAGTTCAATTAATTAATTTGGAATCTTGTGCTTTTGTGCGCTTATACGACCGTTTCAATTGTTTCCTCTCAACTCAGACTGAATTAATACTAAGGTATTATTTCTTTGAATATATACAGTTAATAAATTCGACTTTAAGGCAGGAATACAACTTATTTTGCTTTGTTGGAATATATATGTGCACGTTTTTAGTACGTTTATACTAGTATAATCATTTTAATTAATATATAGATCTAATGATAATTTTTGGGGAAATCTTTTGACGTGGTATTTAATTCTAACCGTTACTTAAGCCATTTGCACTTACAAAAATCATGGCTTTAGAAAACCTTATAAAGTATCATTTTCTTAAAATCGTTGTATCGGCGGTGGAACTTAAAAGTATTTTAATTGAGTTGCTTTTACTATTATTTCGTATTGATTCAAAAATAGAGTGAAATTGACTCTAGGATTTACGATATATATATAATGTTTGCATCAATTTTATATTTTTATACATGAAGGACTACTATTCACTAATATATTGTCTCAAAATTGCCACATTACTAATAATAATTGGAGGTAGAAAAAATATAAGAGCTTTAAAGAAACACGTAAGAGAAACATATTGTACGTTTAATAATTAATTAATTATAGATATTTAAATATTTAGAATCAAAGTTTTCTGCAACACAAACAATGCATCTTGATCCTGTGCAAAAAGCTTATTAAAGCTAGTTCAGGTAGATTTTTTAAGGCATTGATAGAAAATCAAGCATAAAGCATCGTGACAGTCATATCTACTACCTGCATGAATGTACTTGATAGAGTGCTCGTCTTCAAGTGGAAAAACGGTCCCACCTGCACTCTGATTGGCAAGCAAGATTTTACAATTCTCCGTGATCTTGCTCCAATGAACTCGTTTTTCCAATAATAAAAAAAGTTCTCAACCTCGTATACAATTTTCAAAGCATATGTAAGTAGTAAGGAAAGTGCATCATTTAACAAGTTGTTAAATACAGGAGTGAATACAAGTGTAATACCCTCCTGTGTACCAAGATGGTGCGATATGATGTAAGATTTTGCGTAATTTTTGCTAGATTCTTTGTAAATCTTTTTTTATTTTAACTTTTATGTATAGACGTTTTTTATGTTGAAATTTTTTTGTGTAAGTTTTTTGCAGGATTTTTGTATCAAACTTTTCCCTAATTATTGTAGAGCTTTTTCACTGAATTTTATTGAAATCTTTTCCTTAACCTTTAGATAGGCTTTTCCCTGAATTTTCTTATAGCCTTTTTCCTATTTTTTTTGTATATCTTTTGCTTAACTTTTTTTATATATATATATATATATAGAGTTTCTTCAATTTTGCATAGTTTTTTTTATTAAATATTTGTATAGACTTTTTCTTAAGCTTTATATACATATATATATATATAAGCTTTTTACTCTGATTTTTATTAAAAATAGACTTTTCTCCTTGATTTTTATTTTGCTTAATTTTTTATATAAACCTTTATCTTTAATTTTGTATAAGGTTTTTTCCCCTTAATTTTTACATAGCTTTCTTTTTTTTAGTTAATTTATATATAGCTTTTTTACTTTATTTTTTTAGCTTATTTTTTTACTTAATTTTGATATCATTTTTGCTTAGATTTTTTTAAATGCATTATTATGGAATTTTGACCTTTTTTACATTGTTATTTAACATTTTATATACAGAACATTAATATGCATATTTATAGTGATTATAGTGGATGATGATGATGCATGCATGCATTAAGTACGTTACGCATATTTTTTTTTATTGTACAAAAAGATGAAGCAATAATAAATAATAATGACGTGATAAAAAAAAAAGTTCCATTGAATCCCGATTTGTATTGTTGTATATTAGTGCGCCTTTCATTGTACAAAGATATGATGCATTAATTTTCATGATGACGGGATCAAAATAAATGTTAGTATCCAGTTTTGCATTGGTGTAAACTGGGATTCCGGTAAAAAAAGGGTGATGCAATAACTTAATAATATTACGTTTTGCATTTTATCCAGAATCGGAAAAACCGTATTTTTGCAGTGTTTTCATTGAATTGAATTTTACAGATTTGGTAAGTATGTCACGCATATTTTTTAATGTAGAAATAGATGATGCAATAATCGAAATAATTACGTGATAAAAATTTGTATTGTAAATTAGTGTGCTTTGATTATATAAAAGGATGATGCGATCATATAATTAATGACGTGATCGAAAAAAAAAGTATCTAGAATTGCACTCGAGTAAATCGGAACTATGGTAAAAAAGAAAAGAAAATGAAAAAAAAGATGATCCAAAGACGTGATAACGTTTTCATTGTATCCAGAATTGTAATTGTGTAAATCGGGATAACGATACAAAAAAAGATGATGCAATAATATGCATGATGACGTGATTAAAAAACGTTTTGATTGTACCCAGAATTGTATTAATGTATATTGGCTCGCATTCAAACTAACAAAAAAATAGATGATGCGATAATATGCTTGGTTTTTACGTTTAATATTATATCCAGAATTGCAAAAGCGTTTTATTTAGCCATTCTTTCATGTGATGATGCTCACAGGTGTGCAACAAGTACACTTTATATCTCACAAAAACCAATTTATGCATAAAAATATAAAGTATGCATATATAATATGAAAATAATTTACGTCAAAAGCAATGTTTCTTTTCTTGAATTTTTATTTTAAGCGCACACTGCAATAAGAAATGCATACATTTATTACATATTTCTTGTATGATAAGAATCTACTTGCATTACACTTAAATAATCACTATTTATATCAATTCATTTACACGTAACTATCACATTTTTACCTATTTCAAAATTAAATATTACCCGGATTGTCTGGTTTTAAACTTGCAACAAGCGTTAGCGAGCTCTGGGTTGAGCGAGTTGACGGGGCATCATTAGAGTACGTGGTTTCTCATGTAAATATATTTTCGTACACAGAAAACAGATGATTATAAGCGCTAGCCAGTTCGTTGGACTGCTATTTATTTGTTAAATTTGCTATTCTATGCAAAAAAACTATTATCGCTATTACAGTTTAGCTTTATTTATCCGCAGTTTTTTTATTTAAATAACTAGTTTACTTAGTTAGCTAGACATTTAAAAGCACATATTTTTTACTTCGGATAACTTATGGTTGAACTAAACTCTAAACATCGTGTGTTTTGGAAGAAATAGTTAAAATGCTAATTTAGTTAGCCATTAAAAAATTAAGTTTAATAATTTGACATCGTTATATTTGCACAATTTAATGTACTTAGAAGAGATAAATAATTTCTTGCTTAATTTTGTAATAAAAATTAATGTAAAGTCCAATTTACTTCATTTTTATTAAACATAATAAAAAATATTTGTTGTGGTTGAAGTGGATGATGATGGACTTTGCAGATTTGGTAAGTAGGTCAAGCATATTTGATGAGTGATGTGATGTTTTCAGTGTTTCCAGAATTGCACTTTTGTAAATTAGGACTGTGGTACACAAAAGATGACGCAATAAAATGCGTTTTGATTGAACCCATAATCGTATTGTTGTACATTGATGTGCTTTTATATTAGCAAAAAACAACAATGTAATGATGCTATATGCATGATTTAAACATTTCTAATGGTTTTGCAGTTTTGAATTGGTGTAAATTGGGAATATGGTACAAATCATGATGCAATAATTTGATGATATTACGTTTTGCATTAGAAGAACAACAGTTAATGGATGGAAATTATAATAAATTAATCCCAGGGCAAAAACGTTTGTCAGTGAACTGAGTGAACACATATTCGCATGAAATGTAAGTGCAAAGAAATATGTTTTCGTTAATACTTTTACGTTAATACTTGATATTTCATAAAAAAAAGTTTAGGGTTGGAAATTAATTAATTAAGAAAAAACTGAGAACAAACGTAGCCATGTATGCGTCTTTTATG
>JAQFZH010004306.1:0-12175 GCA_034695485.1 Entomobrya nivalis
TATTATATGTATCATTTCCATTGAACTGCTCATTTTTTGCTTAGTCTTCTTGCGTACCCATTCACTCTTATTGTGGATCTCTGCTGGGTGGTTTAAAGATTTTCACAGTTGACTGATGATCACCTGTCTTTGTTCAGTATAGTAGCAAACAGCACGAAATTTATCTGAGTGGCTGAATGAATGAAAGTTTTGCAATTCACTACTCAACAAACAGACAATATTAGGTACACACAGCATTGCGATGCGTTATTTGTACCATGCCCAGTCAGAGAAGACGTCAACAATATAATGCATGAAAGTGAATGTTACGTACGATAAAAATTAAAAAGGGGAAAATCCGGCATACTTACATTATATTGCTTACATAATAATAAAATAAATAACTCCATATAATATATGACCATATATGCACAGTATGATAAAAAATTATGTATATACGACAGACATTGTAAAAGCTTGTGCTTCTGTAGCTTGACAGTCGATTATGCAATTATTGTCGTCATTTTCGGAGTGAATGACAAAACGCCTCATGACAATGGAAGCCAGGTAGTGTTATGCGACGACATACGGCATAGGAAGTGAAAACAGTCGACATTATAAAACAGATATAGTTAAAGCGAAGATGGCTTTAAAGATAAAAGGGTGCTAAGAATATTAGGTATATACGCATATTTGTAGATATATATATTATGTTGACGAGTCGTAAACTGATCAGAAATGGTGATATGCGCGGAGCACTCTCTGAGCAAATGAATATTAGTTTTAAAGTTTTAATAATAACGGAAGCTTAAGAAAATGTAATGAGTTGGCCTACTAAAAAGGAAGGATATCACGTAAGCACTCCTTTTATTATAATTCAGGACAAATCAGGTGCATAATTCAATAATTATCAGAACAATTAAGTATTTGCGCTTCAAAAGTTTTTTTTTTGATGGATAGGATGACAAATAAAGAAGAATGAGGAAATACTTCGCTGAAATACTATTGTGCTCTCTGTCGCCTATTTTTATACGACATTCTTTGAACGTGTTTGAATTCAGATTTAATTATTGCTATGACATTTTTATGTGGTGCATTGTAGGCGATTTCGTTATATTTGAAAACGCCAGTTCATTATTTGTATAATTTATGTGCAGATATTATCTACCAATTTTTGTTTAACCACTTATCTTCGAAAGCAGCGCCTAAAGAAAAAGTTGGTAGTTTATAGGACTGCGCTACGACTTTAAAGTGCACGCTGAAATTTTTTACTCCCAATAATTCACTTTCCTTAAACAGGCATACGAAATAACTTAACCCATTTATATACGAAGTACCCTTAGCTAAGTATTTTCTAAGAATCTACTACTGCTGACTACATGTCATTAAAATATTATTTTTAAGTTATCATTTTATCGCTTGAATATCTCAATTAGTGATCTCAAAATCGCCAAGAGCAAATTTCAAAGGTATTTTTGTTGTAATATGGAAAGAGTAGACGTTTTGTGTACACTTGAGTGTTTTTTGGAATAGTATTATGTTTGAAGAAGCGACGCGCACGTGGTAGTATTCAAGAGCAAAAACCAAATACCAAACTAGCACCCAATTTAGCCATTGTATTTTTTGCTCGAATTTGCTTACATTACGTATTATTTATGTGCATTTCTGTGAAACTAACTGATGCAACAAGTGAATCTCATGCATTTAATCAGTTCTAAGGGATTGCTAACAATGACGGCACGCTGCAACTGAAACGCACATACCTATTTGTGTGGTCAACGCACCATGAAATGCTTATCGTACATCTACACTAGTACTTCATACGTGTTTCTATAACCTATCTTCGTGTCATCATGCAATAACTATTTGAGCAGGTACAGAGATGATATAAATGAATGTCTACCTATCAGTATAACCTTAACATAAAGTACAATGGCCAAATTTAATTATATTTGTTATGTTATCAGTTAATACAGATTAGGTGACTTATTCCAGATTACATCACATCATTATCGTCATATTCACTAGTTGAAATAGAAGGAAATTATACTTTATTCAAGTATAGTTTCGCATTACTCTACTCGTGAATTGCACTTGAAATAATGCGAAAGTAACTTGAAAACTGAGTCCTCAGTCCCTCACAATGACTTTTTCCAAGTACAAAGGCATAAAAAATGAAACTTGCTGTAATAGTCAAGTTATCACATTGAAAGATATCACCGATACAAAATCTTCAGAGAGTTTTGTCAAATTACTCATTTTTAGATGCAAAAAGTGAAATAAATAGCTAAGAACGAATGAACAAATTTCACATATTTAAATATTCACAAGGACACTACAGCATTAAGCATTATTTTTGAAATGACCGATTAGTGAAACTAAGAAAGAGTAGTAACGATCATTGAAATTGTACTACCGTAAACGTTAAGAGGTTTAATTGTGTTGACAAAACTATCATAGAAGGTACAAAACTATAGTATAGATATCATTTAAGTATCATCTTGAATAGTCAAAAATGGTCAAGAGCTTTAAACTTTCCATTACATCATGAGAAAAGTTTTTAGTAAGTACTATTAAGTATGATGACTATGATGTATGAGTGTATGATGCGATTATAACACAAGCTACTAAAACAGTGTTGTTCAAATTAAGTTTTTTGTCTACTCATGTAACAATTGCAATATCTTGTGAGAAAACAGATTTTTTTAAACATTTAAAGTAATAAATAGTGGTGAGTGCTCATAGTTGAGGCACGCAAGGGAAAACACGATTTGTCCATATTACCAAAGCCGATGAAATCTATTCAACAATATTTACTCTGCAAACAATACATATTGAGGCAAGACCTAGAGAGTGCTTCATAACAGTAAAAGTATTTATTTTATAATTTTGCAATATTTCTGTGTGCTTAAGCACATGCAATCTGTTTCCTTTTTGGTTCATACTCATACCCTAAAAACTAATGAGAAGTAAATTGTGTTACCCACGCTATCCGTTTGCATAAATTTGTCGTTTCATGACGTTTTTAAATTCGTCATCCAATCTTAAAGACAAATTTGATATTGGGAAAGCTGGAATGGAATGTGTACTCAGTTTTGATAAAGCGGAATTTCGCATTATTTTTTTTTGTAGAGTGTTATCTAATGTAAGTTATTTCATCACGTATAATTGATTTATAATTCTTTGATGAGCAGCAATGCACAATATTTCAACAGTATCTATTTGCAGACTGCGAAAAAGAGATTAGTATCCCAATTATTTATATTCTGCGTAATTCAATGAATGATCATCAGTTGCGCATCGAGTGTTAAATACTTGATTTAAACCTTTAATTTTAAAAATTTAGGAATGCATTTATTTTTTATTGTTATCTTCTTATGAAACAATGCGTCTCGAAATACGATAACAATCAGAGTAAGAGTAATTATCGAATAAATTTAGTCAGCTATAGTCACACTAAAGTATACTACAAGGTAGCTTTGTTGTAGACGATGAGCAATGATACAAGGTAGTTCGTAGTAAAAGAGGTACCCTATACTATACCAATCGTCAATACCATGAACTAATTGGTTTTTTTGTACGACTAAACATTCCACGCGTAAATGTAACATAAGTACTTTTATTCCAATGCAATATATGAGCTTCATAATAATACCCAGAATTCTTGCATAAACTTCCTGTCTCGTGCTCCTACAAAGCAACAATTTTATGGCTCACGAGTAAAGATCATGGCCGTCATTTTATTGTGTTGTTGTGCTACTGAACTTTATTTTAATAAATTCAAAGTGAATCATTCAAATGGATCATTAGGTTTTATCCGGCTTTACAATGTCTGCTATTTTCACTTGTTAAATAAATAAATGACACGATTTTTGTGGTGTTATTTGGGCATGCACACACCTAGTCATTGTCGGCATTACATTACCCTGTGTTGAGTAGCTTTTGACTTTTTCACTTTACATGACGTGCAAAATTCGACATGCAATATTTACGAACTCATTGTCATGAACCAATAAATAATAAAAAGAAAAGGAGTTCTTCGGAGCCATCATGAAACCTTAAGAACATTAACTTGCTGCGTGACCTAATGAACATAAAAAAATGACGATGACAAAATGAAATATTTAGCATAAAAGTTGGTAAGTGCTAAGCAGTCTTTATTTACCACCATCACAACCACCTACAAAGAATGCAAGTGACTTTCTATTTCTTCTTTCATCAACGTAAGTAAAGTATGCATGTAATGTAATTCTGATTCTACTTGCTTACGCATACGACGTTTTTCCTTTCTGAACAAGTAGAATGATGATGTGTGCACTTTTCCGAGAACGCAATACGAAAATGCAAACAAAACGGGCAAAACAACGTTTTCCTTCTTGTTGGTAATGCTAAACATGTGTAAACATAGTTGCATACAAATAGAAATGTATGGAGATTTGATGCATAACGTAACGTTGTATGGTCATATATGTGATTTGACGATGATGAGATTAAGATGACCACTCCATTCTTTTTTTATTGTGGTAATTATCGAATGAATGCTGAGACATCGTAAAAATGTTATTATTTACATAAATCGCATATACTACTAGAAAGTAACCATGCTGCTGACAATGACGCGCTTATATTTTTGTCTGTGTGTTGTTGTATAAACAGTGTTTTCCATTTCATTAGACAGGCAGAGAGGGAGTCAGAGGAAAAACTTTTGGGAATGTGAAGAAGGGACATGTATACCACCATCATCATCACCAACACCACCTTCACCCATTGCTAATCGCATTAACAACAATGAAATGCGGATACATTGTTTAGCAATACGGAAAGAATGCTAATAATCTGATGGATGATGATGGAATATTATGCGACAATGCGTTGTCATAAAACCTTAAATTCGTCAACCTGCTGATATGATGCAGCAAAGATCCGGTCTCGTCTCGCTATGTGCAATCCAATGAGGAATATATTTGCATCGCTGAGAAACGAATACATGTGGCTTTGATTTTATAATTATGTTTGCATTTGTAAATTTATGCCTTCCACTACACTAAGCCTTCTCTCATGCTTGTTCGAACGTAATGGAAGTCCTAATTTTCTAATAATGCTTTCAGCAAACAAAACGCTTTTCTTTTTCGTCTCTGACCCTTGGAAAGTCAATTAACACTCCCTTCAAATCTTGACATAGCAGAAAAGGAGAAGTGTCCGACAAAATTTGCATGCTCAAAATTGAGTCTACCCATTAGTCATATGACAATATAAATATTGACATTTCCTTTTTAATGAAATGTTACGGTAAGTTTGCGTTTTGTACACAAGGATGTTAGACTTTTCCAATTGAGCATGACCCTCATCTAGGAATTAAAATATCGTGTGTTAACAATAAGCTAAATGTATTCTTAAACAAGATAATGGTTGCAATAAGAATTGCAAACTTCTACGTACTACTTCGTATTGTTATACTCATACTCTCTTTGTACACAGCCAACAGTATAAATATTTGTATGAATAAATGCTACTTTTTCGGAATCCTAAGTGTGGTATAAAAATGCAACTTTTGTTCTACCCAGGAACTGATAAATTATTTATAAAATAGTGTAGTAAAGATTAAAATTCTCCTCATTTGGTAAATTGATCTGCATATTAACATGATGCACATTTAAATAGCCGAAGAATTAAGTGAGAGGTCGGTGTTTTTAACATTGACAATAGTTTTATACAAGACAATACGTTAGCTTTTGATGAAACGGTCAATTTAATCTGCCGCATTCTAAATGAGATTAAAAACTCTTTTTGATTGTTTAATGAAACATTGAACCAAATATGCGACCTAAAACAGGAATTTTGTGTAGGAAAGAAATTGTAGTTCCGCCTAATCATAACGAAAAATGTTTAGTTAACGGAAGTAACCACAATTCGAAAGAAAGCACGTCACTCCTTAAGAATTTTCATTGATGCTCCCCCACAATTGCCATTCAAAGAGGGCAAAATATTCTAATGTTGTCAAGTCAAGCATTCTTTATCGCTGCTTAGTTGTGTGTTTCATGTTCAATAGAAGCAAGTATTTGGTCGGCATGCTAAATAGTGAAGAAGGCAAATTAAAATTCAAACTCAAGTCATTGTACTCATAACAAAGCAAAGTATAATGAGGTATTTAAAATGTAACAACAATAGTAAACTATCCTACATGCTGTTTTATTGCCTACACATAGTTTTTATGTCCGCAGATTTTTACGCAAGCAGACTTGACCTTTCAGACTTTTTTTCTTATTTCCAAAGTTTCCTATTTGTAAACCTCATTTAAGTTGTCCAGTACTCTTTCAATATGCTTTCAATACTATTAATTTTCATGTGGATACAAGTTTTGAATTAAACACTGTGATCATTTTACCATGACTTTTTATGGAGTAAATCACATCACTAAAAATATCATAAAGTCAAAGTATCACCTGCTCTGGTGATTGCTTGTTTTCATGATCCTATCACCTTTTGTGATTTTCGTTTGCTATCAATAAATCATGCGATTTGATATTCACAAGTTAACATTTGAAGGCAGATGTTGCAGTTTGAACAATTAAAACAAGGATACAATTCAGAAAATCTCACCATTTAAAAAAATACAACACGTTCTTCAAAATAGGACATATTTGGCATCAAATTCACGACATTTAACTACGTGTGAGGTGATCTCTCACATCAACTCATGAGAAGACAAATATTTTGATTTTTGTGTGTGAATGATTATTAGCCAAGTTTATTTCCTCACTTGAGTTAATGAAAGGGTTAACCTTTCCTATTTAGTTATTTCATACATTGAACGTTAACAATCGCATAATTTGGTGAGTATTTAGTGGAAATGCCTTCTAGCCACACAAGTCCCACATTACCAATTTAACTTGAAGGCAGTTAACGAAAGTGTATTTTTTGTGATTCATTCATGGAATGCATTTAAAAATGACAAGTGCACGAGCGAAAATGTTTGCTGATTCATATCAGTACACTTGTAAATTGTACACCTTGGGTTTGTCTCTTGTTTTATCAAGTGTGGGTGACATGTTTTGTGAAAAAAGCTTTATGATTTTCATGCCGGTATTCTGCATCGTGGATTTTATAAGTGCCTGCCAGCTGAAGAACATGTGCGTTTTTCATTGTCAATCTTAAAATATGCAAAGCTATATGCATGTTTTAAATTAAAGGACGTGATACATTAATTGAAAACAGGTAGCTGACTCCCTTGTAGCCATTTGCTATCTCAACGTAAAAAGAATTACAAGAAAAAATCGAGTATCACCGACCGCCAACATATGTCAGAAAAGACAGCAGACATGTTCCTCTTTCATTTTTTCATCTCTAAATTTTCAACTTAAGTTGATAAACAATGGAAAAATGCGTGAATGGATAACCCTGCAGAAGGCCAGGTTTTTATGAGAACTTTGCACAAGATAATGTCATGAGATTACGGTTACTTGAAAAAAAATAACAGTGGAAAAAGTGGAGACCGAGGCCTATAAAAATGATGCGTTATCCGTACAAGTCTCCATATCTTGTTAAAAATATGTTTCCTTTTATATCTTTTTGTTTCTTTGAAGAACTACATGAGAACGAGCAGCAACAAAGTATTTTCTTCATAGTATACTATGTGAGCATAATTATGACAATAACTTTCGTTTTCTTTCTTGAGTTGACATACAGTCAATTCTCATGCGAACAGGATGAGTGTTTTTTTTTCTTCTTCAAACTAACGGGAACTTTTTCGCATACACACTTTGCTAATGCTATTGGTTCAGTAGTAGCATCAGATACGATATGATGATGGTTGTAGTAGACTCAACCACGATTAAATGAACGACACCGCAACTTACAAATCACTTTTGTTTTCATCTGAACGGAAATTCATTTTTCATATAATTCCTCAGAAGTAAGTCAAAAGGGTGATGCACTTATTTATTTACTACTGATATCAATCAGGTATTACTGTACTTATCGTGTAATTCTTCGCGTGTGCTAGGAGCAAGCAACTGCAAAGTAGCCTTTTCGCATCTAATATAACCATTGTTCTCTGCAGTTATGGTTGGTAATTGTTACTTTTTTTCTTGAAATTAATAGCGTTTACACGAATAGGGAAATTATTATGGTTTTCTATTCTTTTATATATTTTACTTTAATTTAGTTTTTTTTCTCTTACCTTCATTCTGTTCCAATACATGGTTATTATCTGAATTATTTAATACGAGAACCGGAGACGAATGAAAGTGAACGTGATTAACCTCCGCGTGCTGATGAGGAAGGAGGTGAACAACTTTGCAGAAATATGTTTTTTATTCGGAGAAAAATTCTCCGTTTAAATGTTTGTCGACAATATTTTGGCACAAGGTTTGTTTTCAGTTTTTTCCACTTGAACAAAAAAAAATTAATATAAATGTTCACTTTCCCACAAATAAAAACAAAAATTTAAAGTTCTCAACTGTTCGATTTTCTTATGACCCCTTAAACATTTTGATCGTTTTTAAATAAAGGTCAACAGAGGATTTTTAAATGTTGATTGGACCTATGTACAAAGATAACTAAACTGATTCTTGTTTTTTTTTGTCTTCAGGGCTGGTGTATGTAGTTGTTGACGGTCTGCCCTCTCGATTATCAATAGTATCATGAGGGTTAGGTTACCAAGTATTTATATATTGGGATTTACACCTTTTTTTAAAACGTTTATTTGCTTGTACGCAACAATTTTTTGTTGTCCTGTGTGTTAATGTGTGTGTCCTCTTCATGTAATTGGGGAACCCCGGGAGGACCTTTCTTTCCTTCTCTGTCGGCACTATCCTTTGGACTGTTCACGATGACTTTATGACTTATTGAAGTATCTTAAAATATGTATGCATGAAGTTTATTAACAGCAAAGAAGAGAGCCCTTTTACATGATATGTAAAAATCGTACTTATTATCAGCGTCCCCAACGCTTTTTACGATACTTATCGAATAGTACCGTCTATATGAGCACGTCTATATATATGAACTATATATATACGTTATTAATTTAGTAATACTATATATTTTGCTCCTGACGACGATTCAGCAAACATTCTCCTACGACTTACAACAACAATCATAATCGCGATTATAATAACAACGTATCATATCCGGATACGCGCGTATATACAAGATGATAATGATGATGTGTTCACATAATAACAATGTACACTCAACTAGTAACTATAGTAAAAATGCTCACGATGTGATGACTCCTTCGCATCATCCCATAACTATGCACCATATGCAACAATGACTGATGTGTACCACACTGCAAATATGTGAACAAAGCTTTACCACGCCAAAAACTGCGAAACGAGATGAATGAATAACGTATGTCTACGACTTTAAGGGTACAACGCCACATGTTTAAGTTCAGTTAACGCTGACTCACAGCAGCATCACCGGTCGCAGCTCGCAACGTGTATTATCACATCACATAATACCTAGACTTAACATTTGGTATAAAGTCGCATTCGCAGCGCTGCGCTGCAAAAACAAATAACTCTGTTGCAGAGCTAGTCTTATGGAAGGGTTCAGTTTTTCATAAACATGAACTGTGTGGCAGAAAGAATGTACTTCTGTGCATCATCGTAACGCGCGTCGCGTCGCCCCAACGTTATTTTAATTTATCATATTATCATCAATTCTTAATGTGTTATTATGGATTTATACTTTTTAATGTGGTTCATATTTATTGATATAATGATGAGCATGTGTGGTACAATGTACAATGTATAGCCTTATTAAATATAAATCCAAGTAAGCACTTTTATGTGATACTGAAGTCTAATAGTGGATTTTTTAAATGTTTGCTATTACTGCGTACTAAAGGATCCGTATACGTTGTTGCCAGCAGACTTTCTCCCTCTTCTGCGCAACCTCATCATAAAACGCCGGTATCATTATAGAGGTATTTTAACATCTTAACACTTCACATTTAAATTCTACATGATGCATTGAAACGTATTTTAGCCATATGGCAAATAAAAAGGTTAGAGAAAAAAAGAAACAGCATGTACACTTTAATTAGCAACGAGACTTCAGAGGAATTCGCTGCTTAACCAGGTATAATTGAGTTAGGCACTGTATTTACTATGTTGTCGTGAAATGAATATAAATTAAGCCGAAATTGCATGTTTAGTGTTGTTTTCGCTGTATATTGTTTATTACAGCCATGTCAAATTGATAAATATATTTATGTAAAATGCTAGTTGAAGTTATCATGTTTCACTGCTTAAAATTCTGAATGACTTATTCTTTTAGTTTAATTGTTCCTTCATTTACGATATAATATTGATGAAATGATAAAAAAAAATTGATAAGTAGCTGCAAGTACCTTAATAAATAGCACTATAAGGATTGCTTGTAACTGTTGTAACATTTTAATTTCTGACTACTGGTTATTGAATGCACATGTTATTCAACTAAGGCATGTCAAACAAACAATTTATGTAGAGCCGAGTCATAAAACAGGGCTAAATCTTGTTAGTGTCTTTTTCATGCAGTTTTAATGTCTCGCCTTGCATTTCAAGGGAACTGATACGAATCAGTATGTGCAGCTATTAGTAAAGGTTTTGAGAAGATTCAAAGTGGCTTAAATCTCTTGTAACGTTATCAAAACCATAAATCAAGTAAACTATTGTGAATTTGAAAAAGTGCATGAAGAATTAAACGAATTCGTTGAGATAGAAGTACATTAACAAAAAGTGAATATTATTATGTCATCAGATTAGATCTTCAATGAATTATCAGTTTCCTCGTATATTTGAAGTGCTTTAGTAATGACCGAATTAAATGTTAACATTGTCACTTGTACTTTGGCTGTTCTTTATTTTGATGATTCGTTATTAAATTAAAACTTTAAAGGGGAAATGTATGTGATGTAAAAATAGAAATGACGGTTTTCATTTTCACTTTTTTCTCATTAATCGTTACATATTCTTGTATTCTAATTGTACAGTATCACAACGCCCCGGTAGTAAATTGTCAAGAATATGTCATTTTAATTATTTGCATTCATCAACAAGATATTTACTGCATGACCATCTTGGTTCGAATTGCATAATATATGTGTCAAAATTTAAGCTTATCAGATGCCAGAATTCATTAAACATTCAATTTTTTTTTAACATGCATATAATTTCAAGCGGATATTCCCAACCACTCAATTAAGTTTCTGTCATTGTTTTTGAAAAACTAACGAGAATAATACCGAACTAATTTGGTCATAGGAGGTAATGGGGAGGGACTGTTGGCTAGAGAAAAAAGATAACTATACCTTAAGAAAGGGTGCTGTCCTGTCATACCAGACGCTAGACACGGATATAATTCATTCTCACAATCAATATAAAAGATGATACCACGACCACAGTAGCAGCAACTTATTTATTTCGACGTTGCCTTTTTTAGATTAATATGCTGGTCAGGTCCTACAATGTCCATTGACAAAAATCTAAATTATATTTACTTATCTATTATTGAAGATGTAAAAGGACATAATCATTTGTAAAGCACTCATGCTGTTTGCACCAGAGTATATGTAAGTCCTGCAATTAAATGTATGACTAACTGACCAAGCAGCTCTCGTTCAATAATAATTACTTTTAAAATAGTAATGTCTGGCGGTTCAATAGTGTAGAGCTCCTTTCAAGAGTAAATTAATACAAAATCTCAAATGAAGCATCCCTTATGGCACAACTAATCTGAAAGTATTATCCCTTTGATGCTGTCACTCAGTCCAGCCGTCACAGAAGCAATCATTTAATGCATTATTTAACAGTAGTAAGCACAAATGAAAGTTCCCCCAGTCCTTAAAAAAGGAACATCATCATTACGTCTTCGTGTCTATTATGTTCCGTCATCGTAATAGCAATGCAATGCAGTCGTCAAAATAAGAACAAAATGCAATATTAGGTAACAACAAAGTATCTCAATGCCCGAACACAGGATAAAAGTGCTTTTAATAGTTCATATATCTCATTTATTAGACAACATGGTTTTTCTTATATGAAGTCTTCATCGAATGAAAAAAATGAATGTATAAATAAAAAAGGGGTATGTTGAGGTGAGTAGTAATAACTGTCCATTGAACACGCTGGGCGAGTGATTTTCAACGAAGTAGCTCGGAATATGATATGGGACGCTCTTGTGTTTTTATTTTCGCACCATCATT
>JAQFZH010004307.1:0-12174 GCA_034695485.1 Entomobrya nivalis
CAGCCCATGAGTTTTCGAAAAAAGAAATTTAACCTAAAACAAATCCTCGTTTTTATAATAAGTAAACGCACTGTACAGCCCATGCTTACGTAGATGTATCAGTAATATATTATGTGTTATTTTGTAAACCATTAAATGTACGTTGTCGTAACAAGCCCTAGTGAACCGGAACACACAACATTTCAGATACTATGAACAAATACTTTTGTGTGTTTTTTTGCCACGTACTCCTACTACAAAGCATTTTAACCATCCTACCCAGTTCCGTATACATTCATTCCAAACTTGAATCGAAATCCTGAAATTGTACTGCACTACTTTTTCGCAAAATCACTGAAACTGTGCCATTCCTCTGTTGTTTATCTAGAATGATGTATGGAATCAGAGTAATCCGTTGCGTGAAGAGTAATCTTTGTAAGTGTCTGTGTTGTTCTATTCGGTACTTTTTGTAGGAATGTTGTTGGCACAATGGTTAAAAGGCGTACTTTGCTTAGGCATGCTCTAGTGAAACGACAAAAGCCACTACCACCACCCCACCACCAAAATCATCATCAAGTACAACATTAGGAAGAGTAAGCACCACCTACTATCCTCTTTCATTTTGCAGAGCCATATGCTGACGACGCCACTAAGTTACCCTTTTTGCTTGATGATGATGAGGCTCCTTCAAAATTGCAGAATTCGCCTTTCCTCTCTGTCTGTCTGTTCAACTGGTAATGTAAATTGAGTAGGCAGACAGGGCAAAAATTGAAGGAAATATATGTCACTTAAATATCACGACTACGACGGTTGGAAATAATGTTGAATCTTCAGTGGGCGTGATATAAATACGTACGTTGGCATTATGTATAATTTTATAGGGGGATACCGGATGAAATAAGTGGAGTGAGTAGATAAATCTGGTAATTTTCAGGCATTACAAATCAAAACCTAATCTGAAAATCTCTGGGTGAATCCGATTTAGCAATTTTCTTGCCTCTCTCTCATTCATACTAACTGACTGAGCCATGGCTTGAACTACGTTACACACATTTTGGCATGTGAAGGGCGCAAGCAAGCGTCAAATCACTAAAACTATAAAACGTCGATATGCTTGGAAGTTGTAAACCCGATCATTTATCTCTATAAATCGCATGCACATGAAAATACAAAATGTGTTTTTGGAAGATATGTTTATGGACAAGAAGTACAATACCATAATTCCAAATGGAGGCTGATACTAGAGGTTATGTACATCATGTGCATTTATATAATAAGTGTATTTTCCAGGCAGAGGCAAGGGCTTTGCCCGTGGAAAAGTTCAACAATAATAAGAATTGTGAAAAAATCTGATAAAAAGTGAACGTTCCAAAACCGGAACTGGGTCATGTATGTAAATGCACGGGTGATCTATTGATATATGTATGAACCATATCCAAAGAGGACTTGAATACGCTCTATTTGCTATAATGATGCTGTACAAACAAGACAAGTGTACAAAGATAAACTGCGTTTACAAATGAATAAAAAATATATGCCCACTTGCCGTCAATGTTCCTCTGTCAAGTAGTGGAATAAATAGGCCTTGAATGAAATTCAAATGAATACAAGTATGCGTACTTTTTTTCTAGTGACATTTTTTGTGGAAATTTTTTAGGGTTCAATACGATTGACACACAAGATAAGAAAACGAATGCTGGAAATCCTAAATAAATAAAATTGCTTACTGTCAATTTTAAGAATTCGGGCTGCATAATGATATTTAATGGGGCAGAATATTCAAGGAAAACGCAAAATATTTCCTGTAAAAAATGCGCAGACTTAGCTTTTTTCTACCTTCGTGCTTTCAGAAGCATCACATAATTATATTTAGGAAACACGATTTAGAATTTAGATTGTTCGTGAGCGAAGAAAGTAAGGAAGGAACATCGTGAATCAAGAAAGACACGTTGATTTAGCATAAAAAGAACAAAATTGCACCTGCTTATACAACCGGAAATTATTCAATGATTTCGAACGATGGTATCTGCCGTTCCTGTTCTAGACTAGACACGAACCTGAATTACATGGATTCATTCACGGCAATTAAATTTGATTGACTTTAAATGGTGATATGAACCAAGTATCGTACATATTGTCGTACACATATACGAAAAGCTTGGGGCGGGATTAATACGTATGCATATTAGAATTTACCAAATACTTTGAACTGGAGATATAAATATATCAACATACATATTACATCTTGACAAATATGTGTTGTTCCGTTGTTCGCGTTTCTCCTGATGCTCTTCACAATTTCAAAAAACTTTTGTCGTAGAATGGTACCGTCTTCATGGATTACTCAGAAAATAGATTACTGATTAATGAGCTTTGTATGCATGAGGAACCACGCGGTTCTTGAATAGGTGTATATGTATATATGTGTGTATCGGTAATAATACGATTATTCAGTATCCCTCAAAAATATAATATATTTCCTTCAGACGTATCTCCGTCGTCAATCTCTTAACTATATTTAATTGTCTATATTTCTCTTAATGTAATTTCGTTGTTGGAGAATTAGACCTACTTTTTCACAAGCAGGCCTCACTATCAGAAACAGCTACTATACACATATGCATATATTATTATATAACTTATGAATTCAGTGCAAATACGGTATATCTTCAAATGATTCTTCACTGATTATCATCATTAATTCATCTTTGTATATATATTGTTTATTCATGCACTTTCCCGATTTTCCATATGTGATTCGTGACATGTATTTATCTGCATTCCCTTTCCAATATAACCAATTAAATTTACATGTTATAATGATTTCTTTATGTTTTGCGAATAGAGGACCAGAAAATGGTCTATTCTTTCTAGTTCACATTTTTAGTACACTTTCTCCTTGTACTGATGATAGGACTCGCATAAAAAGGAAAAATAATGAGTCTGCTAAATTGTACCTTAATTCTAGAAAAGAATGCAACCATACTTTGTGCCCATCTTTTTTTCGTGGTAGCAGCAGTTGTCGTCGACACGACATGGTCTTCCAATGGATGAGAATCAAGGGAACCCATTAAACTGAAAAAAGTTGGTCGTCTTTTTTCTCCTCGTCCTATCATCTATCTCTTTTTTTCTGTGTCCTATTATGCGTGCAGCTAAAATGGTTGGGCAATATAATATTCTGTTATACCTTTCTCCGGGTTCTTTTTTTTTGCTTTTTGCTTTAAAGGAAGAGAAATCACTTCCTCTAATAATAATAATGTCATGTGTGTATCTTGTGTAACCAACTGACTCATTGCAGAATCCTAACTACTGCTCCCATTCTCAAAACCCAACGGTTATAATGAACATTAAGTAGGCTGGTTTTTCAATGTACACAGATCTTTGGCTTATTTTATATGGTACGTAGAATACAGATTACTCTTGCGAAAAAAACTACCGACCGTCATCTATGTTTTATTCTTTGATTTTTTTATTATAAGCCCTCCATGTAGTAAGCCCATTACATTTCCCTTTTTCTGTATGCATAAAAGCTAAAAAGTAATGAAAGAATGCTCGCAAAAAGACTTTTCTATTAGATGAGAAATATTTTGTGCAGACAATTTGCAATGAACATACTATACCAAATCAGGAGTTAGCCATTTTACTTATAGAATCACGTACCGATTACTCCTTCCACAAACAAATTAGTTGCTTTTTCTGTACAAAGAAGTATAGTTACTCTCTGTATCCATACACAATATTACACACCCACACATTGTGGCAGATGGTCAAATGTACGATTAGCCAAAATAAAGTAAACTTTATGATTAGAAAATTGGGATTCCTCAAATGTTGCGTAATATCTAGAATTTAATTAAATAGGAATATAATTTATTATTTGTGATAGAATTGATGCATTAAATCATTTTCCAGCCTTGACAATTCCGATATCCCTAATTTAGCTTTAACTTGCACCGCACCGGTTTATAATCATCTGACATGTAAACATACATAATTTACAAACCATCATTTTGAAAAACTGTCCAACATTCTCAAAGTCTAAAAGGCACAAGTACCCTACGAACTTCGAAGACTTAAGACTCTATGTAAACCACTTCTGGACTAGAAGTCTATTTGGTAATATATCTTTATGTATCTGCTGCAGATTGTACAGATTACTTGCTGTTCGGTCACTGGGAACTTCAACATTCGCTATTTCACCACCGCACCAACACCACATGCATACTTTCTTCATTGCTCATACAGTTTTCTTTTCTTAGCCTTAAGAGCTGTACATACCAACCTGTATAATTTTGTCAAGATTTTTCGCTGAGGGCCAATATGTTTCTCTTTATTGTGAAATCTATACGCATTTCACGAAAACGTACAGTAATAATAGCGACTTACTCAAAATACATTAAACATGAAAACGCCCGAGAAATTCAAGAGGCTCAAGTAAATAAAACAAAGAAAACGAGCTACATAACTGCTAATATGTGCTGATATTATATACACCCCGCTGGAAACCGACTCCATGTTTGATTATTATGATTGCAGAAAAAAAACAATAGCAAAAACCAAGCATGAAAGGGTATACTAGCGTGTTGAGCTGTTCTACATTACTTGTTATTTAAAAAATAAACAAAATATTGCGTTTTAAGAAGCTTGTCATACATAACACAATAATATTGTATGATATTTAAGTGTGTATTGTGTCATATCCAAATAGGCTTTACGTTAACTAGCAAAATTGTAAGATTTGTGTGTTGAAATTTTTCTGAAACTATTAACGTCCCGTATACATCATGATGAGGGCACGTGTGCGCAAAAACTTCAGCAAGATCTCACTTGGTGGTATGTTGTGGCGTTTCGTTGTTCTATATATTGCTGTTAGTATATTTTGTTGCCCGACTTCTCAACTTAAAATTCATCAACTTTTACCGTAAGTAGGCCCAAGTGGTACATTCTACAAAAAAATTGTGATAAATTTGACCTTTGCTGCTGTGTACTTCCTTCCTTCTGTAAGAACTAACTACGTTTCAAGAAGTTGTGTTTAAGCGATAAGAGTGTATATAAAAACTGTATTTTATTACCGGTCATGATAAAAGAATCGGGACGTTTTTTGCTAAGATTTTCGCATGCTATGGTATTGTATGAATTTGAATTGATGATAGGGAAAGCAAAAAACGACCTAACGACCTGCCGTACCACAGCAAGTAATGAGTAATGAAAGCAACAAAAAAAGTTCAAATGAAACAAGCTAAAAAAAAAATTGATATGAAGTTTGAAGCACTAACTTTTTGAAGTATTTAAATTTTACGAGCAGCGTGATATGCTACTAATTCTACATATGAAAAATACACCAAAAACACGGCCTTTGATGTAGGTCCACGTGGAGTTTTGAGTTTCCAAGTTTAGTTTACAGCAGCTATTCTGTTTATATTGGTTTCTCATGTTTCTTCTGATGTGGAATGTAAATAAGTGTAATAAGAAACCACAAAAGTAATCGACGTAAGTAAAAGTAGCGTCATGCTAATTTGCTAGACTGGGAGCACTACATTGACCCCTTTTTGACCTCCAGGGAATTCGGGCTAATTAACTGTAGATTCAATATTAATAGGGACGATAAACAAAATTTTGGTAAATATAGAACCCGAACCCTACAGCGGTAATGCGTTTGAAAATTATGTTGCAAATAATTTTTCAACTAGGCAACTTTAATTGCGCCGTGTGTGTTCAGGTCTACTTTAGTTGGAATAATGGTAGAAGCACAATTAGTGACCTTATCGTTCATCAACCTTTATATATTAAAGGTATTTATAAACGCAATCATGTTTGTCTCGTAACTTTAGAAAGCATATTTGCGTTTTTACCGTTGTATTTATTTACGCGAAATATGAAATATGTAATAGTTCCATTAAATAAGGTCATAAGCTACTAAAGCATGAATGTTCATGTTCGCTAAAGTCAAAATATAGAGTGGAGTGTCAGAGAAATGTGCTAAACCAAAACAAGCTACAAGTATGTATAACACACTAGTGCTTTCTTTTGAAATCAAGTCAAAATGAAAGCAAAGATTGTGCAGGAGGATGGATTAGAAAAGGATCGTATTTTCCTATACTGTTTCGCTAGTTTTATAAATAATGTAATGTATACATTATAATAAATATAGGGTTTCTCTAACATGTAACAGAGAACACGTTGTACAGGATTTTGAACTTGTAGGTTCGGTTGTTTGGGCTAACATCAAATGTGTGTTTTGGTAGAAAGAAGAAAGTAAAAATTTTGTTGCTTTTCTGCCACATTTTCAGTTTTCCATATCTCGCATCTAGTCTTCTCTTGCTTGACGTTCCTTTAACTTGGAAGCAAAGAAAGTTAGCCCGTACATGCACCGACAAACATGAAAACCATGAACCAAGTCAGACAATCGGTGAAAAGGAGAAAGCTTGTTATAGAAAGTACATAAGTTTAATAGACTGCGAGAACCAACAACTGTGAGCGCGCGTTATTATTGCCCATGTAATATTATATTTATAGACTTGATTTAATTTTATATCAAGTTTACTTATGCATAAGAGTCTCTGCTAGGGGTAATCTATCAACGCCACTACCTTCGTTAAATAAGTCAATATTAGAACCATTAAAGCTGATCCTGCTTTTCTTCCATGTGCAATAATGTGTGTGCTAGTACAGGAGTTTAATATACTCTCTGAATTATATGTGGTTGTAAACAAAACTACAACTAGAGTATACTGACAAACTTGACTGTAACAGAACAGAGAAAAGTCAGTTGACTGAGAACCTTTTTTATGCAGCTTCCATGTCAAAATCTAAGGGAGAGCTGGTAAAGCAGAGTGCTTTGTTGGTTTCGTTGGTTTACTGGGATATTTGTGAGATTCTATTTTCTTCAAAGGCAATATAATGTTTGGTCGTAGTCCTAGTAGTATAAATGCAGAATGATATGGTTAAAGGAAAGCATGTAGAAGGCAAAAGTAAGCAGGTTTTTGTGTAAACATTTGAATGCGAAAAAGGACGTGTGGAGCCAATAATAATGTAGGGCGATTGCCGAGCTAAATACGTAAAAAGCTTGGTGGTAGCTGTTGGTTGAGTATATAAGAGCTGGTTTTTCTGATTGTTATACGTATGTATTTACTGACATGCTAAAATAATATTACATGTAATCTACATTAGTTAGTATGCTTTCTAAATTTCTAAATCAAGTAAAAATAACTTAGTGCAGCAATTTGTATGTAAAAAATATTTTTATTGCTTGCTTGCTGGTAAGCTATTTTAAGCTGAAACTGCAGTTTTATCATCATCGTGTAATCTAAATAGTCATAGTCATCATTCTTACCCCGGCATGAGAAAAGATGCACAAAAAACCACTTCCTATTTATAACTTTGTTACCTGACATTTTCATTGCTTGATAGTTGATAGCATTTCTTTATTGGATACAGTATACAGTTTGGTTTTTATCACATCGAACTTAATGACGCAATGGCAAAACAACTTGACGTGTTGTAAACCATAATGTGGACAGGTAATGGGCACTACTGCATAGAAAATCCGCAAAACTGGTGTAATTGTTACTCTTGCTTTTTTGATTGGACACAAGAACAATTAGACAAAAGAATAGAACAATGTGACCTACAGCGATAGGCGACGTATGTAGAAAATGTATCACAAATTCGGTATTTGTGTAGCCATTACTGAGCATATAAATGATCGGAAGTTGGAACATTTTCTGTGTAATTTTCGTTAATAATAATCTGTGCAACCTTTTACATTAAGTTTACCTGCTTAGGTCGTTTGGGTACCATTTAAATATGTAAAGTGTGTTTGCTTGTTTTATTGATGATTTTTGTTACATTTGATTCGAAGTATTGGTTTGTGCCATTCTTTCGTAGTTTTTTCTGGACGAATTTCAGAAATGTATAATATCAATGTACCATTTTGTGAGATGTTGTCGGATATGTGGACAGGTAGCATTTTTTCCTGCAAGGGAGATGGAATGTATTCACTTACCAATTAAGTGACCTAACCCAAGGCGAGCAATCGATTTGCATAAAATTCCTGTGCGAATTTTGTCCCAGTACAATTTCGTGTGACATACATTAGGTGCCGTATGCATGTGCAAAAATTTACTTTTTTTGCAGAGGTCCAGACAAAATGGGACTAAAAATAAATGAAACAATTGGAGGTGAGGTGAAACTACCCGTAACAAAATGTTCAAGTCGATGATTTTAGCTCATATAGACAAATTACACTGCTTATCTCAAGTACATCTGGCTAATTGGTTCGTGTTGCTTTGTGTATTTTATATAATTATATATTTTTAAAATGTCTGGGCTATTAACAAAATAGAGCACATGTGGCAAAACTATGTGCACCGCATAATGGAATTCAGGGTCCTCCAAAACCATTAAAAGCTATATACCTAATTTATATAACAAGCACAACTCTATACTTTCTCTTTTCAAATGGAATTACAAAGTTCATGTTATTGTATGTTTGCTTGACTTTGTTTGCTCATTGCTAAAAACAATTTATTTTTTACACCTTCTGCATTCTTATGGCTTGCTTCTTTCAATATGACAGCAAGGTCTGTTTTTTGCCAATTAAGATTTTTATGCTCAGTAGCCTTCAAGTTGAAAAATCGTATCTTATTCATTAGGTTTAAATGGGAGGCCAAGCTTGCAATTAAATGCAAATAAACAATCAGTTTGGGAATACGTGAATTTCATACAATTTTTGCTCGCTCAACTAATAATCTGTAAGGAAATGTAATACCGGAAATAATTGTTTTCCTATGTTTAATACACTGGTTATTTTTTTAGCATTCTTCTCAACAGTTCGACCTGTTTACATAATATTTTCATGTTACATGCTCTTCGCTTTCTTATTGTGCATAGTATTTTTATAGTGTAACAAAATGGTATCAACATCGTAAAATGAAACTTCCTGCTAAACCTGCGATGCAAAATTCTTTTGCGTATTTACTTATTAACAAACAATGAAGTGAAATGTAGGCAATGAACGAACATTTATCGATGTCTAAAAGTGGTGCCGAGTGCAGAGGCAAGTGGCAGAGTGGTACTACCTCCAAAATACTAAAGTGCATTATATCACACGAAATATGTCATAAAAGTCAGCTAACTTCATACATAGCTCCGATAATAACTAACACGAGGAATATTAAGTTTAGTACATTCACATAAACGGGAGGATTATGCTTTCCGACCTCATACATAATTTCTCCCTGGTATGTTTTCTCCACGAGAAATAACGCTTTATTAAATAAATACTTGCACATTTGCAAGGGTTTTGATGGCAATGAAATATGATATACTATGCAAAAGTTGAGCAACCAACCATTCGAAACATCATTTTCCGTTTATGCTTTCACTGGGTCTGGGTCACTCAGCTTGTTGCAATTTTAAATGCATCGAACAAGTTTAAATTTTGCTGCTTAAACATGCAGACATCATTTTCTTGATTTACTGCTTAAATCTTGCTAGCGCAAGTTATATATTGGTGGGTAATATACTGACATGAAGTATGAAGGTTGTTTATGCTTTAATGTTAGCCCAACTATTTATATTTCCAAGAATGTATCCTGGCTGCAAATTATCTTTTCTCTACAACACATGAACACTAGGTGAACGAGTCTATATAGTTCTAAAATATTCAAGTGCATGTCCAAAAAGTATTTATTTTTTATTAGTCTTCTGAAGCCAGTTCCCTACTTTCACGTGAATTTTATTCGTCTTTGATGCGGTCAGTTAGAACTCTACATGAGCTCTTTGATATGTTACGCGTTTATGCCTATCGCCCCGTGTGTCTTGTCAGCGTCAGCGCCGTACTTTACTGTGCTACTTCACACATTAGCGCATGAATGAGTAATGTGATATGACATACCTACATATATACTCATACAAGTGAGCCTTAATGTTTCTATAATATATGATCGAATTTTGATCAAACATTATTCAAGGTCTCAAAAAAGTCATTTATGTCATTCTTTTGAAGTTGTACTCCTCACCATGCCGCACACCCCATGTCTCCCCTTTATGTATTTTGGATAAGCAGATCTTATAAGATTACTATATATTTCACGAAAAACTATATAACAACTCAAAGTAAAAGCAGCATTATGGAAATAAAAGTATAAAGATAAAAAGCCCCCTTTGACGTTGTTTATGCTTTCCCAATGCAAATGTACGGGTCGGGTGACGGGAAAAGGCATGATTTTCACAAGAGCTCGTGGCGAAAACCATAGCACAGACTGCCATGCCGCTGTTACGAAAAGGAATTCCACATACATGGGCCTGCTATTACTTATGTATGCATTATGATGTTCCCTCTTCGGTTATTTGCTGGCTAATGAAATGTTTGACCATCAGAGGAAGCAGGCACGATTTCTCTTGTTGCTAAAATGAAATAAAATTGCTTAAATTTATGGGTGCCAACTAACGCTTGAAAATAAAAGAGAAATGGAGATGGAAAAGTCATTATTTTTATAGTAAAGTTTCTACGCATACACGAGAAAGAATTTGAAGTATGTGGAGTAAAGGAAGTGAAACAGTTGTTTTCGCCAATATGCTGTCTATCCACACTCATTACATGCATAAATAGCAAATTTTACTCTGCGTGGAATTAAATGGCTGTGGCAGCACTTCATAGTCCGGTTGAATGAGTGGAACAACACCACAACAGATTGCATAATTTAAAAGCAATGCTGTTTGGAGTTAGTGGTGGTGGAGGTTCCAGAGTGGAATTTCCAGGATTCACATGTTCAGTTTTACAAGTTTCATACTTTGCGTTCCGAGGTAATTATTCGTTGTAGACTGTATAGGACACAGACAAAAATTGTTGGATGGGGAAATTGCTTTGAAATGTGCACATTTTTAATGTGCGTATTTACACGCAGCTGTGCATGTGAACATTAATTAAACACTGTAGCTGAATATTGATCCTACTGATTTTTTGGATTTTGGGATGCGCGAATGACAAATTTCTGAGTAACTCTTATCGAACGATGATAGCCTTTTATGACTTATGAGTCCCGTGGGCAACTTGATACAATACTAAATCCCCCATGCACCATATAACTTGTCTCACCCTACCAGTCAGTGGCTATCAGCAATGCTGATCATATTGTTTACGGTTGCAATTTCGATGATTATAATGCCAAAGCTCTTTGTATTGACATTGTTTCAAAAACACTTATTTTTCTAGAAAAATAGAGTATTTATGTATGCATTTACATTTTAACACTTGATTTTTTAAAAATTACAGATGGATCATTTTAGACCAGCCGTCGTCTACACATTATTCCTAATTTTTGGAACGGGTATAACTCAAATTGAAGTTGGGGATGGTTACAACAGTCACGACAAAAACAACTCAACACTACGTAAGTTCAGCCTTGAATTTTTTACAATCATTGATTTTAAAATAGAGTTTAAAAGAAAAGGAATTATTTTTTAAACCACTTCAGTAAATAAGCTAAACAAATACTCATTATATGCTCATTATTAAAGAAAATTGATTCCTCCTTGGAATTTAAAAAAAGGTTCAACTTTCAAATTATTATCGGCCAATAGTTTTTCATTTGACTGATTGACTGAACCGAACTAAAAGACTCAAAATAGAGCAATAGAGAGCATAGTAGACTGAAAAGAATATTTACATCTAAAAATATATTCTGCAATCGCAAAATACATAGGAAAACGTACATAGGCAAATCCAAAAGTTCGTAAGCACCTTTGATTGCTAATAACTTTTAAACCAATGCACCAAACAACCCCTACTTTACAGCATTGTATTGGTAAGGGTCTAACTTAAATATGTACTGAAGGATTTTTCTTTGGCTGCGTTTACTTGAAAATGAGGTTGCTGAAGGTATTTCAGTCAAAAACCCGGTTTTTGTGACATTTTTTTCTATCAAATTTTCATTTGGGAATAACTTTCGTAATAATGACTCAAAATTCATAATCTTTGTTTTAAGTGAGTCATAATAAGTGGATGTTTGAAGCATGGGTGCTACTTGGTCCGGGACGCGAAAGAAACTGTAATGATAGGGAGTATGATTTTCATCAAAATCTGATTTCTTTAATTTGCTTTACAAGAGATGCAAACTTCAAGAAACCACCTAGCACATCTCAGAGAAAGTCCAAACACATTATGTAATTTACGCCAAACATTACTTATGT
>JAQFZH010004308.1:0-12172 GCA_034695485.1 Entomobrya nivalis
TGGGGTTTGACCTAGGGGGCTGAAAATCAATAGGGTTCTTGCCCTTGACCCTAGTGACCTGCATGCCAAATATGAACAAAATCGGTCAACGCGTTCTTGAGTTATCGTGTTCACGGACGGACGGACGGACGGACGGACGGACGGACGGACAGACAGACGGACAAACATGCTAAAGTCAATACTTGCTGACGCTTCGCTTTCAGCTACGTAATAAATAGCTAAGCACTACTCACACATGCAATATATTGGACAATTTACTATATACATATCATATAATTTTTATGAATTCCGGTTTTTATACAAATGTATTTTCCGCATTTGACAGATAATATTTTTTCTTTATTTGTAGCATTACAATTTCAAGCTTCTAAATGATTTTAAATTTGTCACAAAAATAAAATTTACAAAGCTAATCCCATATTGTTTAATCGAATGCTAATTGTATAAAAGCGTATGACCGTATTGTTCGGGATCAAGGTACAATGAATTCAAAATTTTCTAGGATAAACTTTCCCTTACTAGGATTTGTAAACAAATTGAGATTGTAGTCTAAAACTTTTCCATAGCTTTATTTGCTCATAATGTTAAGCTTTAAAAATTGGTCATCAAGTAGCTTAATGTCGTTTTTCTTTATCCCTCGACGCAAGACTCCAAGATATTTACATTGCCCACTTAATATCCAACAAGCTAATTTTCTCCCAGAAAGCATCAACAGTTTTCACTTTCTCATTATCTTTTTTGCCGAGATAATCTGTTACCTTCCTAGAACGACCAAGACTTTAGAAAAGTAATCTAAAATATTTGGGTAAGTTTATGGTATACAATAAAATGCATTCAATTTGATTCCAAATGATTTCTTTGCAAATTATTTGTGGGAAAAAGAAATTGAAGTGAGCTTTCCCCCCAAGCACTCAATAAAAAACTTTGCCATGGATCTAGCATCTGCTAATACATGGTGCACTTTAAAGACTAACAAAGATTTAGTTTTAATATAAGATTTGTCTTGCCCTCCTGTAGGTATGTAGTTTCTTATCAATATAACTTCACATGAATTTCTCTGATTTGCAACTTCCCGTTCATGTACTCAATATTTAGGATTAGGTTACCCATTTTATATGACATGATGTTTAAGGTCTAGCTCAGCATAAAGGAGTTTTCTGTGGAAGATTTGTGAAACGGCCTTTAAAACATGTTTTGACAAAATGGATTGAATTTCGTCCAATGATAAATTTCCTTCTACGGTTAGTGAATAAACAAGGGAGTTTTGAGGAACCGAATTTACAAAATCTTCGTCCCAACTTACGTCACGATAGCTGATGAATTTTCTATAACTTGGAAACAAGGGCAATCGTAGAAACATTGGAACGTGTATTAAAAACCTAATTAAACCGAAAATAGACAAAATTACTAAACCAATGGCCACTAAACTAAGAATGAAAAAGTGTTAAAGATTAATGCATTTTTTTCGTGGAAGCGACATTTTTCAAATCGAAGCTTACAAAAACGTAAGTTGGGAATATATATGGTTATAATTTCCAGAACTTGGTCTTTGTAAATAAAAACTTTGAACTGAAGCTAAATAATACTAATTGCAATCTTCACAAATTTTGCTAGCGCGCTTGGATCAAAAGCTAATGCTTAAATATTATACACAACAAATCTCAAGAAAAAAAATTTAAATTGGTACAATTTAGCAATTCTTGCCACTTTGCATTATAACTTGATAATGTCCTTTTCATTAAAAGATTCCGTGAATCGATTGACATTTTTTAAAATCATCAAAAACGACATTCCAAAATGTTATTAAAGGATTATCTTGAAACATTTCGTGTAAATTACTAGCCAAATACGATCTCACGAACTCAGTACATTGTGGAAACGGTTTTAGAAGATTGATTGGTAATGTTTACGTTACACATTAACTAAAATGAGAATGCCAATTTCAATGATTGCAAAAAAAACTCCCACTTTTCAATGGGAAACGAATTTATATCACAAAATTGGATACGAATACTCGTAAAGGGATTTTGCTGGCTCATAAAAAGTCAAAGTGATCTACCTTTTCCATGTTAAGTATGAATCGAACGCGCTATCCATTGCCCATTCCAATAATCAACATTATCGCTGTTACAGCAACTTACTACTGATACATACATACTTACTACGTACATAGTTGCGTACGTACTATGATATGGGGCTATTATTTGATATAATTATGCATCGTCGTCATCATGTGTGCCACAGCTCCGAAAAGCAATTCTCTTGTCTTCCTACATCCGACCTTCCTAGTTACGTGGTTTTGAATAATGAGTGTGTGTAGGATTCTATAAAAATTCGTTGTATTTGGAGGCTTGATATAATTAAGGAATCTTCAGGTATCTTTCCAAAAAAAATTTGTCCGAAAAAATAAATGCACTAATTTTAACTATTAGTTTTAATGAAAATGCCATATTCGGATTTTTTTATGCCATTAATGTCTCTTATCATAGGGTCACTTTTTATTGAATGTGCTCAATAAAAAATGTTGCTTGTTATTACGTTTATAGTGGATATTTTCTGCTTCAAAAAGGGCCCTAACAAAGGTCAATTTAAAGCAAAGACGGTAAAAATTCGGTTTTTCAAGTTTGATCTTTATTGTAATTTACAGGCTTCGCAAAGTAAGGAAACAAAATCGATTCGACACTGTTTTTAGACTCAACTGAAAGCTTATTTCTAGGTAAAAATGCAAAGTAAGGAAATATTGTTTAAAAACTATTATAACATTCAATTTGAATTCTTATTTCTAACTTCAATTTCACTTAATTTTTAACTCCATTTCAGCTAGTGTATCCATTAGTGATTCACAAAAAGCATCAGCATCACGTTGAATTGGGAGACTACTGACTGGGCCTGCTACTTGAAACCAAAACTTTCCGGCTAAACTAAGGCTCCCATGTACAAATGCTAAAATAGATAATAATGTTTAAATTTTTAGAAAACTGTTTTAAATTTTGTTTGTGCGAAAAAGTTCTGTTAAATATACCTATTCCTGATGACGGCTTGCCTCCTAAACCGATATGAGTTGCCCTGCAGCCAAAAAAATCACTGGCCTCAATTGGTCCAGGGAAATTGGTTAAAATAAAGGTGCTTGGGCAAAATATTAGGCTTGGCCGTAGCATGAGAGGTAATAATGAAATTATATTAAGTGCATAGAATGTAAGAAGTGGTTTCACAGAATTTCTTAAGCTTTGGAATTCTTTTTCCACTAATTGCAAAGTTTTCGTTGGGTCGGCTTCATTAACCATGATTGGCATTTTCACAAAAGAACAGTGATTTGTTAGAATGTCCCCATGTTCTGGAAGGGGAAAGATGAGACAGCCATGTATAGTATTAGGAACGGGAATTCCAGCCTTTGTCATACATTTCCATGTTGCGTGGGCAAATAATGTTATAATAACGCTTGACGTGGTGACTCCATAGGCATCTCTGACAGATTTTAGTCTAATATCAGGAATTGCTTGGGTCTGTTCATTATTAAATACAATTTCAAGGTCTGAACTACAAGCGTTTTTTACGAACTGGTGCTGATCGTTTGAAAATACAAACATTTTCAAAAAATGGTACGGTCCTAGAAAAAGTAGCATTAGAATTTTGGAAATGTCATTAAATTTTTGCGTGTCTTTTTTTGGTTTTTCTGATGTATCTCCATTGAGAAATTTCCATGGTTTAAAAAGTCCAACTTTCTTCAAAAAGTATGCTACAGAATAGCCATCCATCATGCAATGATCTACTCTCAAAATAAACAGAGACTTTACTTCCGGATCTTTATCGTCAACCATATTTGGGACAACCAGAATTTCCCACGGCGACTTTGTGTAGTCAAATGGTAAATTTGCCAATTTCCATTTTAATATGTGCTTCAATTCAGTTCTAGTAATGGGCATATTCGGGCACTCGGGTTTTAAGTAACGGACATGATTTTCTACTTTGAAATTGTCTACAGCGCACCAGAAGTGGTATCCAAATTTTCGAACGATTCGCTGAGTTAATTCAGGATAATAGTTGGGTATTATCACTTTTTCATTGAGAACCTTTACAACTTTAGGAACGTCCAATTTATCGGCTAAAGAGAAGTAAGGCATTAATACCATCACAGAATCAGAGTATGGGTCCTGACCAGCAAGTACTCCATCGAGACCACTTAAAACTCTTTGAATTTTTGTATCTTTTCGAGCCAGCTTTAATGCAAATTGTTTGTAAATCCAGCAAGGAATTAAAATTATTAAAAGAAGTGGATATCCAAAAAGGATTAACAAAGTTGTTATAAAAATTACAAATATTTCTTTTAAAGTTTTGCCGAATTTATTTAGTTGAGCCATCGGTAGAAGTTTTAAGAATATGTGTATCACAAGTATACTTGAGAGTTTCAATTTGAAAGTTAAGTTTAACCAAACATATACTTCAGAGTGTTTTGGTGATTCATGAACAATTCGTTCACTTGGATTCTGCAATAAATTTGTAAAGAGTATTTGTTGTTTGTATATTTTTGATCTTTGAGACAAAATTTCAACAAAATATGTTACTATTTAGTATGAACTTAGGTTGTAAATGCTCAGTCGTTTTTAAAGAAAATACTCAAGCAAACAAAGCGTTTCAAATTGTTTCAGAGTATTTCTTGTAAGATGTATTCTGTAATTTTGCTGGGTGCGCATGCACTAAATAACGTGAGAGCTTTATATAAACATAATTGAAGGATTTTTATTTTAAATGTTTGCGTTTACTTTGCACTTAAAATAATTCGCGAAATAATATAATATTGTTCATGCAGATATAGTAATAATTTATATTGATATCACATGACTGCACATTTAGTTTTGGCTTCAAAAAATGAATTATTTTTGTTAGCTAAACCTTTTTTGTCATTAAACTATATCCAAGTGATGCCAGTTAGTTAGCCAAGTTTTAATAATAAAGTGAGAACTATCTTTAGACTTCAATCAATGATAAAAGTATGCGAATATTATGTTTGAACGAAATGAAATTAACAAGCACTTAAATTTGCAAACGCTTCCTACGTTCTAAATCAATTTATATTTCGAAACGTTTTCTGTTTGTGTTAAGCTATGTGCGTTAACTACAACCAACTTAATCAAAACATTGTAATTCGTATACTAACGGTTTAATGAAACCACATGTGAGCAATTAATGAAACCATAGTAATATGCGGGAATTATATTTAAGCAGTAATTGTGAAATGAACAACAGCTTCTTTTACTGCAAATTGTTTGTAGCAACTTAAAATTTTCTTACTTAACATAAACGTACTTAAATTCTCAATTGGCTTATTTTTTGAGTATCTTTTAATCTTCGGTAAATCTTTTGGCAATTTTCCACTTTGGAGCCATGACCTCTGTGACCATAAATTCGCCGTATTAATAACTTCAACAAAACTTGAGATAGGCACAAAGTAAAAATTTTTGAGATAATTTGTCAGTAGCTTATGTAACGTGCCAAAGAAATTTGAGGGTCATAAGATTAGCCCTCATCGGCAAAAATGTCACTGTCCAATATCTTAATCAGTTTTAACTTTTACAGAATATGCGGCAGAATGTTGCATTCAGCTTCGTAGATAAAATATATAAACATACAGTTTATCTCAAGTTTCAGCCTTCATAACGCACATGTTGTTGAAGTTAGAACATTAAAATGTCCGTGGACACCTAGATTTTAATACGGACAATTTAAAAATTTCATTTTTTCTATTACAAATTGCCAAAACTCGGACGTTTATTAACACAGCACCTTAAAATGTCAGCGTTCACCTAGCTGTTTTAATGCTGCAAATTTAAGACTCATTTTGAAATTTCTTTAACAAATACTTTTTTAGTTACAGAAAAAACTAGTTTGAGATGTTTTGCCCGGGAGGCAATAATATAGTGGAAATGTACTTAGTCGCCACTATACAGTGACGAAAATATACAGACGAATTTTTTTAGTCGACTTGATTTTAGTAGTCGAATGTGTACTTAGTCGACTCTACAAAATTAGTCGACTGTCTATTTAGTCAAATGCATAATTAGTCGACTGTCTATTTAGTTAGTTACACATAAAGTCGACTTTATAAGGTCTGGAAAGCAATATATTTCAAAAAAAATACTTGAAATTCGTATTCTTCGTGTTCTATTACACTACGAGTAAATTACGTTACGTACGTCAATGCAGATAATTATGATTGACATCGATGCTATAAAAGATGAATGTAAAGTCACATGTTTTTAAGTTATTTTAAATCGTACTGGTAGTTCTGTTTTTTTTAAATTTCTCGATGTCTCAATTCTCAATTGAGTTCTTTTATCACCATACTTGCTACATATTAATTGCTACATTGCTAGCAAGTTCCAGTAAGAAACAAATTATTTATAATTTTGACCGATAATATATGTTGGTCAACCCAATGATTGAGAGCTACATGCACGTATCAAATCTTTAGCTGGTTCAAAGTTAAAGTTAATTAGCATTAGAGATGTCTAAGGTGATGATGCTACAAAATCGATTCAACATCAGTAATTAACTATTTTTCATCGTAATAATATTGTAAGGCTAATACTACTACACCTGCACGACGTGGGTTTCAAAAATTATGTTTTTTTTCCATACTTTGTGAAACCCTTAGAATATCATTATATATACTAGTATATATAATGGACTGTATTCTCTGTGTGAAACCAAAGTGAATGCTCAAGAATCACATGCATGTTCTTAGTTTTATGAAATATATCGATTCGACAGTAAAAATTCGACTCAACCTAGGTCGACTAATAAATTTCCACTAAATACTTGGTCGACTAATTAACCCTTTCGACTAAAAAAAATCGACTGTATCTACGGTCGACTGAAGGCATTTCCACTATATTATACTGACCCGTTTTGCCCAGTTTTCCCCGGGCATTTCATTTTACCCGGGCAAGTAACATATGTTCGTAATCTACTCGCCGAGGTCTTTCAGATAAACAATTTTATTTTAAAATCGGAGCACACCATACATGTGGTGCATTGAAAATCGCTGGACGTACACTGTAGTATTTGCAATTTATAGAAATGCTGTTTTCGTTATCGTTTTACAATAACAGCATTACGAATACTGCTTTAAGAAAATTATAATTGGCTTAGCATTATGTCATTTCGCATACATACACTATTTTCTTATTTTTAAAATGGTGTTAGGTTTATACATCAATATTTTTAATCTGTTATTAAAACGAATACTGTTTCCTGCAGACGATACCATGTTGACTGAGAGAAAAGTGCAAGACGAATGAAGGAATTTAAAAGAAATACTTCATTGCTGTAGAAAAAGTAGTGGATATGAACGAATCATTTTCATAAACATTTTTGACGAAATGATCTATCCAAGTTTGTGAAAAGTACTTTGATTAATCGGCTTTGACGAAAAAACCTTTTGACGAAGAAATTTTTGACAAAAAACAGCAGATCTTTAAAAATATACGAACGTTGATTTTTTCATTTAAGGAAAACTTGGATGTCAACCATGTCATGCAATATATTTATCTGTCTGTACTGTTGTCCCCACTCACAGTCACAACTACAACGCATTCAGCTTCAAAAGTCGAACCGGTGGTGATCACGGTATACGACCAAGCGTCCTTTAGAAAATTGTTCGTTGATTTAAGCATTGCATGAACGTTTTTCAAAAGTCGAGCAATGCATTACAGGGAATGGAATTGTAAATCATTGTTTCAATCTCAAACGGTCTCGGGTTAAACATGATTTAAATCTGAAACGCTTATACTCTTCGATAAAATTGATTAATCCCACATGGTTTGCAATTGTAAAATAACTTTCCTCTGAAAACCAAAAAACCTGAAATATTTTCAGTTTGATACAAATTCAGTGGAGGATGAGTAGCTGAATAGAGCTACATAATTAATACACGATGAAATAAAAAAAATAAAAAATCGAATTAATTTAGCCTTGAATTGACACGTAAAAAACAAAAAAAACTTTGAAATTGCGTAGTAAATTAAGCCAACGGTAGATTTGTTTGCATTTTTACTATATATTGCGGAAAATGTTGATCTTTTAGGACATGTTTGCAGAAATTTTCCATCTTAAAAATTGACTTCGGGAATAAATTAAAACTGTGTTTTTGGCCCTAAAATGTGAGTTTTTTGGACTTTTTCATGCATTTTTAAAAATATGGATAATATTGGCTTTCATATTCTAAAAGTCGAAAATGTTCTGCAATTTATAGTAAAAAATGCAACAAAATCTACCGTAGGAATTTACTACGTAATTTTAAACATTTTTTACGTCTTAATTCAAGGCTAAATTAATTGAATTTTTTTATTTCATCATGTGGCCGAATTCGGCTACAATGTAGCTGAATTCGGCTACAGAACCTCTTCTGAAATTATCTACAATTTTTTTAATATCAGGATTCAGTGGAGGATCAGTAGCGGAATTCCGCTACAATTATGTAGCGGAATAATGCTACATTGTAGCGGAATAATCCTACATTGTGGCGGAATTCCGCTAAATAATAAAATAAAATAAATAATTAGCTTTAAATTAACATGTAAATGTTTAAATTACGTAGTAAATTTTGCACTACACAGTTTTGATTTTTACACTATGCAGTGCAGAAAATTTTGGACTTTCAGAATATGACCGCAAATATTTTTCAGAATAAGCAGAATATGCATGAAAAAGTCCAAAAAAACACTAATTTTTGGGGAAAAATAATATTCCTGGAGTCAAATTATAAGATGCAAAATTTCTGCGACCAGGTTTTAAAAGTCCAAAATTTTCTGCAATTTATAATATAAAAAGGAAAAAAAACTCTACCGTGGGCAAAATTTACTACGTAATTTTAAACATGTACATGTTAATTTAAAGCTGAATTATTTATTTTTATTTTATTATGTAGCGGAATTCCGCTACATTGTAGCATTATTCCGCTACATAATTGTAGCGGAACTCCGCTACTGATCCTCCACTGGGATTAATATTTTTGATGGCCAGACTATCTGTAGACAGTGGCCATAGCATTATCAGTCCATAACAGAAAAAAATCAATGGTTCCCTCCCCATTCAGAAAGCGTTTGTTAACTTATTACCTGAGAACGTCAACACTCACCATGTAACACACGTCAAAGTTATTACTAGCCAATTCATGCAGAGATATTTTAAAACTATTTGTGAAAAATATTATTGGTATAAAAATAAGTGGTTCGTTGATCAAGTACCAGATATTTTGAATTGCAAAATGAAATGAATCTATAACAATGAATACAAAACGTGGGAAATATTACAAATACTGAATAATTTTATTTCATCAGCAGAGATACATAAATTGCAAGTAATTTGAAAAGCAGGAAAGCCAATTAAATAATTTAATACTTTTTATTTTATTGTACTTAAAGTTTAAATTGTTCTGAACGCACAAAACGAAGAGGTTATATATTTTGATTAAAAAACGGGAAGTAAAACACAATTTGTTATGATTGATAACTTTACAAAGAACTTCGAAAAAATCTGAATTCATAGTCACGTCATCATTTAACACCAGTTATAGTACTAAGTTTACAAAAATCATAAAGAAGACTTTTTTCAATTTATTGGCTTAAGACCACCATAATCGCCGAAATTTCGCGTGAACGCTACAAAGTACAAACGTTTAAATAATTTAGTGAGATAAGACGCTATAACTAATAAATACGCCACTTTATCCTAGTGCCTTTACAGTTTATTCCTGACTGTTCCACAAGAACCATTGTCGTATTCTATTTTGAACTCATCTTCAAAATTTATTCTTTACGCTTTGAGCCAATATTTTTCAATATTACTAAGTTCGGTACCATAAATCTGTCAAATTTGGATAAAGTATCGTTGCTGAGCTGTTGACATAATGAAAGGTAAAATAAAAATATTTAACGTAGTAATATCCACTATTTAACTTCATGTAGCATTAGTTTGATTTAATCAATATATAGCACGAAATGTAATTAAACTAAAACATTCTGCGTATTCAAAATGAAATACACATTTGCATATAAAAAATCTTTTAAGAGCTTTAACAAAAACTTCGTTGTTAATTTAAAAGGACTCAAGGAGCAAGTCTGGCTGACATCGGCTGTGGTCGATGACGATGTGGAGAAAGCATTGATTCTTTGCTACTCTTTAAAGCGAACTTATACAAGTCGTAAGATAGCTGTAATTGTCTCGAAAAAAATTTCTACCCATATGAGGTAAGCATTCCTGTTTTACATGCTAAATCAATGTTGGAATTATTGTTTACACAATGGTTTTGCTACATTCAGGATCAAGCAATGTATTTATCTTTAATGTATTACACGAAACCAAATACAATTATGTTCCATTGTTTTTTGTAGAGATACCCTCGATCAAGGTTTCGATTTTGTTCTCTACCTGGATGAGAACAAAAACACGGCTAACTTGAAACTTGAAGATTTTGCCAAGTTGTACTCTCTTCTGGCTTTGAAATCCTGGCACAACTGCGTGTACGTATCTCCGTATATGCTGGCATTGAAGAACTGTGATGACATATTTTCCACTGAAACTGATGGCGTTGTTTTGGTGGATGGTGATGACCATGCTTCAATATTTTTGTTCAAACCTTCTATGGACAACTACTCGGCATTGACAACCAGCTTAATGACCTGGAAATCAAACGGTACGTACTATACGCAACAATACTTTTTGTTGAATGTCGTATGTATGAACTACACTAATTATGTACAAATTATAAAATTTTATTGTTATATAATGTGTAATTTCCCTGAAGAAGAAAATAGGAATTTTCGAAAGCCTGGAATAAATAATTTTTATCCTTACCACTTAAAACCCGTGACTATCTTCCATAAATTATAAGTCTAAATTTTACAAGTCTATTTGAAAAACACAATTTGGGTAATAACGAGCGACAATTGTGGCTAACCTCCCAAATTAATAAGTGTAGTCTCAAGCGAAACTAGTACTATTAAGCATTAAAAAAGTAGTGCTTTAGTTACTGTTTTACTAATTGTAATATTTTTTCTGCTAATTTTTCAAGTACCCCATCATTTTCAGACATTTTCTCATTCAGTACTGACACACTACTTAATAATTGTGAATACATTGATGGCTCATAAATACATACTTTCAAATTACGATTGTAATTGTAGGATCTGGACTTGGAATATACCTGAAGACATGGATGAATAACCAGTTCAAAGAGATTGAATCACTTGATACAAAATACAACAAGGTTTTTACTCAAGGAAGAGCGATACTTGAGTAAGTTTAGTTGTTGTTGTAACTTAACATTTAAAGGATTAACAGCCATAACAATATTACTATTCACAGTTTTGAGCACAATATATCAATGGCCAATTTGCTGGAATATCCCAAAATATCTGATATGGAAGCATTGAGAAGCAACGGTATTCTGGGATATCTTGTTGGAATCCACTTGTCAAAAATTCGAGATGATCACGTTTTACCATTATTTGAACAATCGAATCCAAAGGAAAGCTGTGTCCAACTGCTACAACACGACAAGGAACCGATTGCAATCGTTGGAATGAGCTGCCGATATCCTGGATCTAATAACCTTGAAGAGTTCTGGAATTTGCTTGTGCAAGGTCAAGATGGAACCAGCACTGCCCCTCCATTTCGTTGGATGCGCGAACAATGCAGTACGTATAGCGCGGAGAAGAGGAAAACAAATGCTGGGTTTTTGAAGACTCCTGTTGATGAATTTGATGCGAAATTTTTCGGTAAAGCAGAAAACTTAGATTTTAAAGTATTATTTTTTAAGTTACCGATCAGAACTCCATAAATTATAATTTCAGTAGGGTAATGAGATGATCTTTTTGACTGTAGGGATTTCCCCGAAAGAAGTTCTTTTCATGGATCCCCAACACAGACTTCTTCATGAACTTGTGTGGGAAGGCTTGGAGGACGCATGTGTTGATCCACACAAGCTGCGTGGAACATCCGGTTCGGTTTTCATGGGATCCTGGAAGAATGACTACAAAGAAATTCTGGTGCATTCGGGAAATTCGGAGTTTTATAGGGGATACATGGGTAATTCGATTGGAGCGGCCACAGCTCGTCTCTCCTTTTTGTTGGGATTGACTGGTCCGAGTATTGCCACTGAATCAGGATGTAG
>JAQFZH010004309.1:0-12171 GCA_034695485.1 Entomobrya nivalis
CGATGAGAGACTTGGCGACTTTGACCATCTTCCATCAACATCTTGTCTACGTCGCCCGCGCAACTTTTCCAACCTTATATCTGCTTGCATGGTTATCATGAGTTTAACCATGCTACATTTCATGTTTTTGGTTGGATGCGCGTTCTTTGCATTTTCTAAAGCAATATTGAGAAAGTGGCGGGCTGAAGTAGGAACATTGGTGGGACAACGGGCATATTAGAAAAGGGTGTTGAGAAGCTTGCCGATAATCGCTATGCCAGTTGGTGATATTTTGATTGTGGATCAAAATATAAAAATAAATTATCTGGAAGGACTGTTGTCATATGTGGTGGATGGAATGATGGCTAGAAGAAGTCGATAGTTTATATAAAATGGTTAAATTAAACTTGTAGTTGGTAAGTTCGTTTCCTCGAAGGGGATTTTATTTGACGGTATAAAGAGCCATGCTCTCCAATTCCATGCCAATTTCCATTATCTTTAACATAAATTATAGCATACATTTTTAAACATTTTATAGAGCAAACATATATATTTGTTTAACTTTTTTTTAAGATATGCATGTGCATCATTTTAAGATTAGGATGTGCATTTTATTTCAAAATTAATTTTATAGGCATATGGTATGAATAGTTAAATGAGTGATATCTATATAATATATAAACTGTTATCATTTTTTCGGCACGTTTTCGTTTAATATAACGTTTTTATGGGTATATGTTAAGTTTTCGCTAAAAATGAAGATCGCACTATTTCGATTTTAGCATACAGTATAATAATGTTTTTGGATACTGAACTAGTGTATTTACGCTGTTATGTATGTATATATGTTTGGTAGTTATCTTATAGTTGGACTAATAAGTTGGAAAAGATTATATTCGCCACACGCGTGACCCCATAATTACAAATGAGCGGAAATTTGTTATTGATTTTCTCACTTATAGCATTAGTTGGAATAAAATCGACACGTATGTTATCTTTTTTTTATTTCCACCATGGCTCTACAAGGGTTAAGTTTAGTAACATGGAGTGGCTGGCTATACGGAATAATAATACTTCAGAAACCATGGGGACGCCCTATGCTTCAAAGTTTCTGGACACTTTCAATGCTAATCGTTCTTTGCAATTGGGTAACATACGTCTTTATGGGACTCGATGCAGCTCTCCATTTTCGCGGCGATTTGCATATTGATTTATACGATGGGAAAAATGATGTTCTCAGCATTGTTTTGAAAGGCTCATCAATTGAAGTTATTCTCAATAACGTTATTACCAGGCTCATCTTTATTTTTCAAGCTAAAAAGCTGGCGAAATTGTGGGGAAAGCTATACATCTGGAATCAGGCTAATACCTCTGGTTACAAGTTCTATAAAGGAGGCATAGTTAATATTTTCGTTGTTGTGTTCGCCTTACTACTGAATTTGGCGGTAGCTATTGTAGATGGAATACCGATGGCTGACAATTTTCACAAGTCTTGGCTCAGCTCATTAGGATATATTCCGATTTGCTATGTACAGCTGCTCTGCTTACACATTCCTTTTGTTCTACCAGGCGCTTGTGGATTTGCAGTGGTGCTGACAACATTGCATCATCTAAGATTGGCATATGAAGAGTACTGCAAAAAGATTGAGGGAATAATTAAAATGAAAGTTAAATCTGGAAATAAGGCAAAAGAATGCATGGTTCTGACACCACAGATGAAAGAAAAATTGGTTATAGAATTCGAAGAAATTCAAGAAATGTTTGGCTGGTGGGATAGCTGTCTGGGACCTATTCTGTTTGTAATTATGGGCGGAGCATCACTACAATTGGTTTGTTCGGCATCGATTGTCTTTCTTGAAAATTCGAATGGCTTTCATGGATGGACAATCATTAAGGATATTGGGATGTTGATGATATGCATGTGTAAACTGTATACTCTGGAGTATGGCCATACCCTGCAGTTGATGGTACTTTATGTTTCAAATCAATTATTTTAAATTTAGAAATATGATTAAGACAAAGGTTTCTTTTTTAAAGTTTTCAGGTTGGAAGGAAAGGTTACGAAAGCAATCTTTGCGCCTACAACTGTATCGTGGATCAAAGGAAGATCTTGATGTGAATGACCTTTACTTGTTGGTTGATAATTGGGAATGGAAGCTATCTGCATGTGGATTCTTTGACATTGATCGAAAATTGGTATCTGGGGTAAGATTATAGAAATAATTTTGAACTGCAGATTTATTACTAACTATTTGATTCGAAATTTGATCGTGTTTACTTTAGATTATATCATTAATGGTGACGTATGTGGTCATACTTTTTCAAATCAAGATCTCCACTGAAGGAGTACCGGAAGAATAGTTTAAATATGTAAAGTAACTTTAATTCAAAAGTTAAGCTAATGCTGTCTAGACATGTTGCTAATATTTATTTCTGTTACCTCACAATACACATCTGCATTTACATTTATTTACATATAACCACTAGTTGAAATTTATTTAATACATTTGACATAAACTGGGTACATCACAGAAGCATTTTTTGATGCATGTGGATTTTAGTGAATTCAAAGGAAATAAATATTTAAATTTATACTCAAAACAGTGTTTGCCATAAATTAATACTCTTTTGTATAAACAATAAAGTTAAATTTTTAGCAATCAGATATCCACTTTGCATGACTGATATCAAACTTTTGCCGAGAAAAACTACAATTTTAAATACATTCATTGAAACAAGTTCACTAAAACCTAAGCCTACACATAAGGCCACTCCAATTAAAAACAAATAAAAAAGGGTTTGCAAATTGGATTGCAAGTCTAAAGGTTTTACAGGTTCATACGATTCCAGTCTAGTTTTACTCCTTGTAAATTTAAGACGAACTCCAGAGTATTTTTGCCTGTCGTAAAACCATTTCAATTGCGAATATATCCCATTTTCTAATAATTTAATAAAAATGTAAGGAACTTTAGATCCTCTCGGATTTTCAAAATACCACCCTACAAAATCATTCATAATTGTTTCATTGCCAACAAAAAACTTTTTGCTTGGGTAATGCGTTTTATAATATTCAACATCCCGTCTTATACTATTTTCATCGTCTACATAAATAATTTTTCTGGAACAGTTCATCATTTCCCTTTCAATTGCAAGATCAAAATTTTCTTTGTAAACCAAATCACGTTCTGGTTGGGGAAACAAATAAGTAGTTTTCCAATGCTTGTTTAAATTCAAAAGAAATTTATATTTTCTCCAGAAATATAAGTCTTCATCTAAACTACATGACGTACAATTATGCACAAATTGTTCGTACCAATTGTCAATGATCTTCTGGCTAGCTCGAAGATAATCAGCAGATGCTTCTCTGTCAAACCAGGTTGCTTGAAGACCCGCAAATATATTTCCGAAACTATTCGTTGATCTATCTGACATGTTCAACTTCCATTCATTCAAAGTACGACTATATGGTTGAGCAAAAATCCCAAACTCGATGTTTTTCTCTGGTATCTGTTCTTGTAGATTGGTAACATTTAAATTTTCTCCATGGACCAAATCATAGAAGGATGATATACTTGACTTATCTTTCGGTGCTGTAACGCCAGTTATTGCAATCCCTTTGTATGCATTTGTTAAAATAACCGACATCAATAACCACAAGCCTATCATAATTTGCATTGTTCTTATTTTAAATATGTAAGTCGGTACACCGTACGCATATTCTGTGATAGTGGAATACGCAAAAAAGTATGCATTGAAATCACTTTTGTTTTCCTTTCGAAAATATAATGAAACGTGTAGAAAAACCGCCAAAATTAGCAAATAAGCAGCAATTGACAACCAAGCTTCCAATTCAAATGGTTGCAAATAGTAGTGCCAGGATCTGTAGTCGTAATAAAAACAAGTGTAAAAGTTATAACTAAATGATTGTACAGGTACAGTATGTGTCCATTCCCACGTATAGTCGAACACGTGAAACATGTGATCTACTTGTTTGAAATCGATTGAATAACGCCGTTCTGGGAGAAGCCTGGGGAAAATAAAGTATATTTCTGGTTCTACTGTTGTCAAAGTTCCTAGTGCATATGTATTAAATGGAGAAGTTAAAGTGATGTTTGCGCTCAGCATTAAAAGTTGAATAACACCATAACGAAATACTAAGGAGTTGCTTTGTGGCAAATCAAAGGGAGATTTTAGACTTTTATAGTCGTTAAAATCAACAAGCTCACTAGAGTCCCTGTCACCTATCCTCCATGATCTTGGAGTCACAAAATTAAAAGAATATTTTTGCAAACTTTTAAACTGGAATGTTCGAAATGAAGTTTTCCCGCGATTGTATTCCTCTACTGTAATTGGTTGAAATTTATTGTGAAGATTGCAATAGAAACAAAATAAAATCAGAGATGTGCTTTCGTTTAAAATTCCGACTTGTATAGTGTGAGATTGTTGGGATATTTCCATTGGGAACAAGTTAAGTATATAAGTATTTGGATGCCTTGCTTCTGCTGATATTTGCAAATCCATTCGAAGTTTTCCTTGGAATAAATTGTAGTTCTTTGAATTTGGTGATATAACAACATGAAGAACATAATACTCTTCTGGTTCCATTACTAACTTTAGATTGGGAACGTAGTACAATTTTTTAACTCTCGTAGTGCGGATTGATATGGAAAATAAACGATTTGATCATTTTTGCTGTCAAATCTGTAACTGAATTCTTGTGAAAAAATTATTACAACTAGCAAACAGTGCACTGTTTTTAAAGATGTTGGATCTAGCTGTAGTGGTAGATCAACTATCTCCCAACCATGCTTTGTGACAACGTATTTGTCACCGATACGAAATGTATGAAGCTTTTTTACTTCTAACGTTTCGTTGAGAATAGATAAAGAGAATGGATCTAAAGGTTGCATTCGTCGTAAAGTATAGCTGTTATATAGATTTTGGGTTTTAGAAAAATGAATATTAAAGTGGATCGACGTTATTATGTGGACGTGACAAAATGAGTGATTGGGCATGAAAATGGATGCCAAGTTTTCAAATTGCGTGATATGCTCGACAAAGGCGAAGGTTTTCACAACCTGCAGGATAAACACAAAAGCAATATTCATGATTGCTGAGTTTAGGGTAACCACGGTTAAAACAGAACTGCAGATAATGCTTTTTTAGGTTTAAATACTATGTAAAATAAAATTCTGTGGATCTATTTCAACATTTTATATATCAAACCGAGAATTGTAATTACAGCTCAACGACTAAAGTATCTAATAGTAATGACGGAAATGTAATTTAAATATATATAGCAAAAATGAATATACAATATATTATAGCCAGTTCAGTTTCGCTACTACGTATTCAGCTAAAATAATTGCCTATATCAAAATTGCTCTCAGGTAGCACTTCAAAATATGATTATCTCGTACGCTCCTTGTTATAATGGAATACTACGGTAAGAAAAATAAAATACGTAATAAAATATGGGCGGAGAATGTTATAAAAACATTTTTTCGTTTTTGTGTTAATGGCAAATTTTAATTAAAAAAGATACCTGAATCAACAACCATTTCATTAGGAGTTATTTTGAAATAATATTTTGCTTAGTGTTATAATTTATCATAAAGGTATTTTTTATACCGACATAAAAACATTTTATGTAAAATCCATGTCGTAAACTTAAGCTGAATTCAATGTAAATGTATATATGTTTTTTGAGTTATCAAGCTACATACGTATATAAAGAAGTTTGGTGAATTGGATTTTTATGCGACGAAAATATACATGTACGAGATTTTCCTAATTTTGTTAACTTTTGTACATTAAAAACAACACGTTTTAGTCACAAAATAAACATTTTTATGATATACAATATTGCAATGACCATTACATGTAATACTTCCGATAATCTCTTTCACAAAATTTAATGACAGAACGTTATTTTTGCGAATTGTCGATTAGTCAGAAATAAAACCTAAGTTTGTCTTGTAATGTCAAGTAAAATTGAACTGTTTTGTGGTCAAAACTTCAATTTTCTAGTTTACGAAGTAGAAACGTTACGTTAAATTTACAGAAAATTGAAGTAACGGTATACTATTTAGAACAACAAAAATAATTGAAGTCACAACAAGCGCAAAATATCATTATTTTCCGCTAAACTTAGTAAGATAATTGAGCAAAGGCAGCTTGAAATGTTACAATAACATATGCAAAGAGCAGAAATTGTCTGAGGTATTTGGAATCAACAAATTAAATTTCATATTACAATTTTCTGTTTATGACTCCATACATCCGCATTTTGTTCAGTACTAGACAAAAGAAGTTGCAAGTTTTGTGTAATCTTTTCAAAGTATGAACCAAATAAATATTTTGTGATTGTATACTTTCTGTAGAAGAAACTGATTTTAGATGGTCGATACGCACGTTAATTAAAACTCTTTCTGTTTGCTCTAAAGCATCATCTCGCTAACATATTACTTTACAAAAAAACACACAAAGTCATGCAGAAACTTTTCATTGTGTACTTGTTAAACCAAAGCATAAACAACATCGGAACTTTATTTCCGATTAGATGGAACTCTAAAACGGAAAAATGGTACAAACATCCAGAAAAGCGAAAGATTTTTGGAATAGATCAAAGTTTATTTTGTACTTTTTTAACCAAATTTCTAGCAACTAGTTTATTTGCAGCTGCAATTTTGGCTGCACTGAAATATCCTGGATTGATTAAACTACATTACTTGTCAATTCTAGGCATTGTTCTTTTATGTCTTTTGTTTGCTGCATTACTAGATGAAATGGCATTTAATAATGGCTACCAAATTATAAATGTTCTTAACTGGACAAACAGCGTGCAAATTTTTTGGCCGTTGTCTAAAAAAGATACGAATTTTATTTGGCAAACTTGTGTACTTATAGTGTTGGGTACCTTTGAAGTATGCATTCTACTTCCTTTTCTCTTGGTTTATCTGAGTATAGATCCAGTTTACATTTTGGTAAAACTCGTGTCGTCGGAAAACATTTTAGATAGTTTATCACAGCGTTTTTTAGACAACATTTATTTTCAAGTTTACAGATTTATTACTATTGTGCTTGGAAGTCATATCGGATTGACAAGTTTACGAACTATTGGTCTGACAAACTATTCACTTGGTATACATCGTGCAAAATTGCTGCAAATCTTAGAAGAATGGAAACTGCCCACACTGAGATCAATTCGATTTTATCGTGAATGTCAAATTGTTGCTAATATTATTCGTCCAGTAGACTACAAGCTGTATACAATGACGTTTTGTAGCTTGTTTCTTTTGTTTATTGTGTTTATAAACATGTTAGTATTAGGTGTCCGTGAAGGCATACCTGTGTTGGCAATTTTGGCATCTTCGTTTCTTGTATTTAATGCTGTGTGTTTGTAGTTAACGTTTCTTGTTGGTTGTTCGTTCTACAAGTCATCTAGAATAATATTAGGCAATTGGAAAAAATCACTTGAGCTACGAATTTACAGTTTGTATATGAAGAAAGTTTTAAGGACACTTAAAGTCATTGCGATTCCGGCTGGAGAAGCTGGCATCGTTGATGTGGATATGAAAGTGAATTACTTGGCAAATCTTTTATTAAATGTAGTAAACGGAATTATAACACTACAAAATGTCATCAAATCCTAATATATTTTTTACAATTTTTTACAAATAAATCTGTCCTTAATTCATATTTAGTATAATAATCAATTTTGTAACCAGGAAAACTTTACTTATATTACACTTTAAATAAAATTCATTCTATTCATTTATACAGATAAGTTATTTGCGTCTAACATTTATCGTACTCATTAATATTAGAGTTATTGTTACAAATGACAAATTCTCACAAGTTTTAAGAATCAGTCAAATGTTGTATGCTTATCAAACTTTCAATGTTACTATATTGTTCCAGATCTTAATAAGCCTACCAAATAATTTGCAGTTAATGTTAAACTTTATCTTTTCGAAACTCTGCTATTAAATTTCAACATTTGAACAGTTCGTCAAAATCCATAAATTTTCTTATAAATTGGTATGTAATTAAATCTGCTTGATTTATAATATGAAATACGTTGAGAACTGAATAGATCAGAAATAGTATTGGAGAAGCGCTGCAAAGCTATGGGTGGCAGAAAGAAATGGAGATGGGCGGGTTGTGAAGAGTTTTAATTTTTATTGATGAAGTGGCACTTGATTCGTTGTGTAATTTATGTTACGATAGAAATCATCAGATGATAAAAAATAGATGCAAGTTGCGTATGTAAGCCGAAAAGAAATTAGGCACTTTAATATTCTGCTCCACGATTTCCCAAAAAAAGTCATCAATCTTTTGTTTCAGACTTACTTATTATCTTATTTTCATTTTTGTAAAAGGTCATTACATCATATAGTTATGTGGCTGAGTGAAGCCTGAAATGAACTTTTATCATAGAGATTTTCTTTGTTTAGTTTAGTGGTAGATTTAACAGCATATATTTTATGTTAATTGATTTGTAGAACGCTTGTATTTGAGTTCGAGTTCTTTCTGGAACTATTTTCTGTGTAAAATGTCGTAATTTTGTATGAAGTATGTATGTATGTGAGCTGCTGGCGAAAGCTAAGAGCTCATATCTCGTTTGGAATGCAAGCGTGATGGTCGTGTGTGAATTGCCTTCTGCAGTTTGTCTGGCTGTTGGGCAGAATAATTAATTAACTTTGTCTTGTTAATTATTTAAAATTGTAGTTTTGGTTCAGTTGTCTGCTGACCAATTTTTAATTGATTTAACTGAAAATAAAGTATTGTAAAAGTGATCAGTTAGTTTGTCTGACTACTGAATTGGGGTTTATTTTATTGTCAGTAGAATAGCCCATATACCGAGCACCTACGGCTCAATTTAGACAAAACTTTAGAAGAAAGGTTCAGCATAGTCACTGAAAAGTCCCATTATCACTGCTGCAGGTTATCCACCCGTCTAACATTTTGAGGACTTTAGATTGAGATACCGTCGGGAACATCAATCCACTTTTTCGTGAGGCCAGTTCCTAACAAGTTATATAAACACAAGTCATTAAAAGGGAAGATTTTAAACATGATTGAACAAAGTAAACGTAATAGGCTTCAGGTATCACGATGTATTGTTCCTATAAAATTAGTTAAGGTCTTAAACTATGGCGTAGCAGTGTTGTAACCAAATACGTTTAAAATAAAAGCAGACAAACGCTTAGGTTAGAAAAATGAATCTATTCCTTTTAACCAAAAATCAATTAGTCTAAAACAGCTCAGCACATTTTTGAAGCATCTAGAATGAAACCAGGTCATTTAATAGCATTTTATAATAAACTTTTAAAGGAAGTGAGTCACTAGTTACTACGAAATTTGTTTGTCATTCATCACTTCTTTCACAAAGTATAAAAAATCATCAAAAATAAAAACGCATTTTGGTAATAACTATAATCTGTGATAGTAAAATATTCCAATTATTGGATCAATTCGCCTTGTCTCAATCTCTTGCACTTAACTTTTTCGCATGATTTTAATGATAATATATTTTGACAAGTAATTTATAATAATTTAAATATTGTCTAAGTCATCTCTGTCTTTTAACAAATTTGATTTGATTGCTGCAGTATAAAAAAAACTTTAGCTTTGCCTAAGGCTGTGCCGAAAAACAAAACAATTCTGGAAAAGTACTAAGCCGTAGTTACAATATTTTCATTTGAACCATTATCAACTAATTATTGTAATTGTAAAATTATTGCAAGCTTTACAATAACAAATGTATCCAACGGAATAACAGTTTATTTTAAAATTCTTCGAGTCTGTAAAAACGCTTTTAGAAAATTACTTTATTTTTCTATTGAACAATCATTAAGGAAATGTTGTAACTACAACAATAATTTCACCTTTGCAATAACATGTATACAATGTAGTCGTATAATACTTGAAAAATGATTTAATTTAAAGTTGATGTTTGCTACCTTAGCACATTTTGTAAATTCACATCATTCAGTATAGAATAGAATAAAACCATTGAAGGTTGCATTCTTTTACGCACATTTCATAGTGCTTTTTATTTACAAAAACTCAAAATTCCCTAGCATTTTGATTTGTAAACATTTACAAAAATTTACTAAAATGCGGAGACTTTTCATTGTGTACTCACTAAACCAACACATGAACAATATTGGAACTTTATATCCGATTCGATGGAAGGGCAAAACAGAAAAATGGTACAGATTTCAATACAAGCGAAAGATTCTAGGCCTAGAACCAAGTTTATTCTTCACCATCTTTACAAAGTTCTCGGCAATATTCCTGTTTTCTACTGTGATATGTATTACTATAAAAAATCCTGGTCTAGTAGACCCAAATAACATACCGATCCTGGGCATTGTTCTAATGTCTTTAATATTTTCTCTTGCAATGGATAACTTAACATTTGTTAATTGTCACGAAATAATCAATGTGCTAAACTGGACAACAAACGTGCAAATATTTTGGCCACTGCCTAAAAAAGACAAAGATTTCATCTGGTTAACTTGTGCCTTTCTGGAATTGGGCACATTTGACATAGTAATTTTACTTCTAATCGTTCTAGTTTACCTAAACATTGATCCCTTTTACATTATGACAAAATTCGTGTTCGTAAACTTCTTACCAGAACATAGTTCGAGTATATTTTTGGATCATACATCATTTCAAATTTATAGGTTTATATCAGTTATATTTGCAAGTCATGTTGGATCAACAAGTATAAGAAATATGGGTCTCACTAATTATTCGATTGGTATACATCGTGCAAAATTGTTACAAACTTTGGAAAGTTGGAAGCGACCTACAATAAATTCGATTAGATTTTATCGACAATGTCAGATTGTTGCAAATATTAATCGGTCGGTAGACTATAAACTTTATACGGTGATGTTTTGTAGTTTATTTTTCTTGGTTATAGTGTTCATTAACATGTTAGTTTTGGGGGTTCGTAAAAGTGTGCCTATACTCATTCTTCTGTCTTTAACCTTATTAATATTTTGTGCTGTATGTTTAAAGTTGGCATTTCTTGTTGGTTGTTCCTTTTACAAATCATCTAGAATTATACTTGAGAATTGGAGAAGGTCACTAGAGCTACGCATTTACAGTACGTACACGAAAAGAGTATTAAGTTCACTTAAAGTAATTGCAATTCCAGCAGGAGAGGCTGGTATTGTTGATGTGGATATGAAAGTTAATTATTTGGCAAATCTTTTATTAAATGTAGTCAATGGAATCATCACGATACAAAATGTGATTAAATCTTAAAGCAGCTTTACCTTGTTCCTTTATATGTATTAATAAGTTCCAAATCTAAAGTGACTAAGTTGAAAAAGGTTAACCTTAAGTGTACACTGACTTATGCATTCGTCTTGTATGCGTTAGTCCTTTGGTACGACAAGTGGCAAGAAAGCACGGTTATCTATACCGTCAAATAAAAGCGCACTCGACGGAATTAAGTAACTATTATATAGACAAATTCTCAAAAATAATTTCGTTGAAATAACCAGAGCTGTATTTTTCCTGTTCCACTTCCATATTTTTCCTTGCAGTAATTACAGCTATGAAACAATCACAACTTGGTAACACATAATATTACTTGAATTGATTTTGATACATAAAGAGAATAGAAACGCGTCTTTTAAAATGTTTTTTTTTAAGTTGAATTGTCTAACATTATTGCCTATTAAGCGATCATTATTGAAACTAATTTATAAATAGACAAGGTTTGAATCATAACTTGTAATATACCTAATTTTATTGTATTTCACTGTATTATCAAATATACGCTCTTATGTTTTGGACCATCATTAGCTAAAGGTTGTAATTCAAAAAATAATATAAGCTTTACAACAAGTTTTAATTCTACTCTCATTGTTTTAAAAAACAATTTAATTTCAAAGTACTCCTCGCTACCTTGGAATCATAAAACCCAGTTTATTCAATTTTCAACCAAACAAATTTAAGCGGTCATTTTCTTACCCAAACTTGATAAAAAGCATGCCAAAAAACGTATAAAATCACCAGCTTTTGCGTTGCAAAAATGTTTCAAAAATTCTATACAATGCCGAAACTTTTCGTGGTGTATTCAATAAACCAATACATAAACAACGTTGGAACCCTATATCCCATTCGATGGAAGTGCAAAACAGGAAGTTGGTACAGACATAA
>JAQFZH010004310.1:0-12169 GCA_034695485.1 Entomobrya nivalis
TTACTATTTACATGATTTTTGATGATGATTTTGTATAATTTCTGGCACTTTTTTACCAAAGGTTTACCTTTTTTATTGATTGTCTTATTCAGAAAAGAGGAAGTAGAGAAATAAATAGGAATAAGAGGATACGAAAAATACTTATTTAAATTATATCATGAATGCTGCTTCATTTAGTACCAACTTGCAATAAAAGTAGAATAGCTCTTATAAATAACCGAATGACGGAAATTTTTTGTGGTTATTGTACCAAGTACAGAGAGAGAGAAAAAAAGAAGGTGTAGATAAACACATTACTTTACATAATGTGTCTAGTATACGTCATATCCTAATTAGGATGGATGGAATGTTTATTACTGCTGACTTCTTCATAGATCTTTTTTGCGGTTTTCTTTACTAGCTTGTGTTGCTAAAGAATAAAAAAATTATAAATGCACAATATTATGTGAGGGTGATTAGCAAGATGGAAAAAATATTGTAATATGGAGCGCTCATGCCTTTTAATGATCCTATTTGAAACAGTGTCATTGGCTCTGCAATATGAAGAATGGTTTCCCAATGCCCTCCCCTTGTTTTCACACAGACAACGACTGCGGTATTGCTGAAAATGGCATTATAAATTTGTGACTTGCGTAGTCTACTGAGGTTTTGTAGGGGTGATTACCACTAACGGGAAAGAACGCGAGCTAAAAAATACCCGTGTATCAATTTGCCCCATAACGGGATTCTACTTGTGCATGCTTTCGTTTCGTGGTTGTATTCATTGCCATTTTTGAGATTGGTAACTAATTTATTTCAGGATTTGAACTTTGTACCTCAGTCAACCAACATATAGATCAGAGCCTATTAATATGATACCTAAATTTATTATATGTATTAGTTTTTGTACATATTTTTCAACAACACGTGTTTTCCCACGTTGATAATGATTTATTAATAAGAAACTGTGAAAAGAATCGCTCGTTTGTATTGTTTTTCTTAAAACTGAGATAATATTTGAATGAATTGAGCAATAGTATGAATCACTATGAGTTTTAATGGAAGAATTACAGGGATTGATAACTTGTACGCGGAAATATGGGAATTGTTCATTTCATGAGAGCAGACTGAGCACTGTGTCATCTCCCATACAACCACACCAGCAGTTTCATATTTTCTATTCTTTTAAAGTCTTCATATCTACTGCCTAGAACAATAGGATTACTATTACTTCTCGGCTGTAAGAACTAATCGTAAGTACATACATATGTGTACCAACAAAGTTATGAGTCATCCAAAATATGAAAAGAAAAATCTTATTGAAAGATGATGATTATCACTATCATCCTTCTCATGTGACTCTCCCAATCACTCAAGCTGGTGAATTACGTAGAGAAATAAAGAATGTTTACTTTGATCAAAATACTTTTCTTCAAGTTTGTTTGTTTGCTGAACATTTGTGTTACTTTCTGTTTACTTTTCCCAGGCTTTTTGGTCCCTTCTTTTGCTGATTGTGAGTATTCATATTTCTCACATGTTTAACTACTAACAAATAATGCATACGTCTTCCTTGTTATCAACATCATATCTACCAATAATAGTATTGCATATTATATTAACTATAAATGGTATATATGAAAACTACATATTTCTGTTCAAAGAATTTTGCTTTTGGAGTGGAATTGTGTGAAGTGAGCTTCTTACACAAACCCATTATTTGCTAAGATTATAAGTGACCACTCAACTAACCACTCTTCATTTTGACTTATGTTTTATACCCGACACAAAGCAAATAATAAAAGAAAATTGCTAATTCTCTTTATCCATCTTCATAAAAAGTCCTAAATGATTACATATTGAACATGTAGTACTCTTTTAGATAATCTTCCTTGTGCAAAATACCACATTCTGGTGTTTATTGATTACACACATGCATGGTGCAAAGCCTTATGAGCTAACAGCTAACTACTGAAGCATGTAATTTATTTCCATTGTTTCATTTAAGGATACCGGATTTTGATTTACTCGGTATTCAGCGAAAAGCGGGACTTTTGCACAACATCGCAACACTTAATTCTGCATGCTTATCACTGGAAATGGTTTTTCTATGGAAGGATGTGGGGTGAAAACGTTATCTCTAATCCATATAAAGTCAAGTCTTGTTCTTTTTCGTGCTAGATGTTAAAAAAGCATGCTTTACATGCATAAAACATTAACGTTTTTATAAAACACATCATTGAATGACCAAAAGTAGTAAAATGCGTAGAACAGGATGAAATTGATGAAAATAAATGGACAAATGGATTTAATAAGATAAATCTGGTATGAAAGACGATGATATGCAAACACGTCAGCGTTCAAATAAAAAATACATATTATTACATGCGCTGCTCTTGCTTCGTTTACTTGTGCTATGTATGCATTAGACTTGATGCTCTTCTTACACTTGTGCCGCCGGTATTGATAACAGTTCTTTTCAATTGAAAAAACAAGTGGCCATGAGCCCCTGATAAAGTAAAATGATTTTTATTGCCCTCTTTGACGAATGTGTATAAATGTTAAGTTGATGCATTAATAAATCTCGTTTAAATTGGTTTGGGATTGGATTAAAAGCTTTTTTTGTATTTTCATAATGGAAAAAGTGGTCTGTGGACTATGAATAATGAACACCAATTGCAGCAGATGCCATTTGATTGAACGAAAAATGCAAATTTATAGCATTCGCTATTCTCTGTAAAAAGGATTTATGCGACATTTGAACCATGGAAGTCTACTAAAGTAGTGTGCATGTGCTCACAATTTGATTTTGATATTTTTTATATATAAATCCCTATAATGTTTATAAACCAGCTTTGATGATAATTACTTAATCTGTCTGAAAATATGAAACAAAATTCCAGTCAAAATATTGGGCGTGAAAGCATATTGAACAGAACTTCGAACCGCACCGCAACCCCCCGACACGATACAGTATTTAGATAAACTGCAATATATACTCTGATCTGATCATCGTAACCTCATCGATTGATTGGCAATTTTTTTAAATTATGTGCTCAACTAAAACGGAGTATCACTGCGTGTCGTCAGTTGAAAGGTCGTGCAGCATGCCGCGTGTTCGTGTAAGCTTGCTGAATTAAGTCTGGATATTTTGCAGCGACTTGTCATCCTTATAATTTCCCCTTTGCAATATAATAGTTTTACGTTAAGAAATGAAATGGCATAATGCAGTTTAGTAGTAGTGAGTGAACATAATCAACAGAGTATCCGTGTGTTCCTTATCGTCGGCATTTTGTAACAGAAAGGTCTAAAGGTAAAATTTTGATGGATGAAACTGGCGTATTTTTTTTAGCTAATGGGACGATATGATGATGATGTTAAGATCCGCACCTTTGGCTTCGCCTGTGATTGTGACGATGGCTCGTAATCATAAAATATAAAAATACAAGTATAAATGCATGCATCTTTCTGGTTGCCTTATATGAACTAAATATGACACAAGGCTGTTATAAATGACACTTTGTGCTCAATTATTATTTTTATCAGAGAAAATCCATAATATTGAATTAATCACGTGGACAATATGGGAATGAAAAGAGCAACTGTGATGAAAATTTTCCAAATTTCTTATAAATTGTTACAACTTTGTAATGTCTGCGCAGTTTGTAATGTTGTAATGTTAACGATATGAAACGGAAAGTATAAATATCAACATTATTACAATTTTTCTCTGCTTTTCCGTGGAAGCTGATTGGATTTATGAATATCGATTTATCATTCTGGTTGTATATGATACGCAATATAAGTTCGCAGCACGGTGTAACAGCATTAAAGGTGGCCAAAGGTTGTATGTCACAAAAGAAAATGGTGATAGGGGTAAATGTTAGTACAAAATGTGATCTAAGCGCGTGTTGTAGGTATGATTTTTTTCCCATTGATAAGCGGTTAATGACAAGAAATGGTACTTGGAATGCTGACCAGGTCAATTGAAAAGTAAACATATTTTGTGTTTTTTATATGATGTGGCGAAATTCTTTACAATAAATTGATGATGTATCATGTTGCCCCATGTGCCTTTGAATCTCTTGAAGTACAAATGTCCAACGCAAAAAAAATGCTTAGACTCATGCTTACCTATTGGTATTATGAGATAATCAGAATTTTGATGATATAATGAGTGAAGTATGAATCTTTAAAAAAAGTATGAATGTCTGATAATGTTCAGAAATAAAATCAAAAGAAACGAGAAACACAGTGCATGTATTATTTTTTTCGACTTGTGAGATCTTATTCGAATATATTTATTATTACGGTATAAATAAGCAGTATTAAATAGTTGAAAAGGCGACATTACAAATAACTGCAATAGCAAAATTTATATTTAGACATTTAATAGTTTATGTAACGCTAAAATAGTGACATAATAATAATATTAAACATTGAAATATCGAGAAATAGTTTTGTGCGATTAACAAGTTCTTGAAATTGTTATTTATTTTAATTACTACAATAAACATTAAACATAATATTTTTATATATTTACTTTACTTTTTAACGATTATTATAATTATTAAGTAAGTACACTTGTGACTAAGAATCTTTACACCTCTAAAAGTACGCTTGTTGAACATAAGAAATTTTTATACGATATTTATACAAAGTGACTGATTGATTTCATGTTACCTCCGATATGATTATAAAGATAACACTTAAAAATTAATTCGTTCTTGGAGAAAATAATAATTTACAAACTCTAAGTGTTCGCTTTACTCTGATTGAGATAAGTACACTGCTACCTAACTACAATAAAATTGATACTATCATACTATATACATCACATCAATTAGATTTGCTTGTTTGAGTGTGATTTTGCGTGATGACATGCTAGATTATTTTGATTTTGATGATTTTTGCAAGCCATACATATAAAACCTCTCTGATTTAAGCTAAAAACCTATTTGACTGGATTGATTGTCTCCGGCTTTCTTGAAAGTGAGATGGTAGTGGCATGATAGAAGCTGTAAAAAGATACAGTTCCGCCAGTCTACCACGAACCTTACAAAACTAGACTAATAACTAAATAAACTACGCCTACAAAATATTATCTTTACCAGTACGATAAGATAGCTCTGTTAAAAACTACGATGATTGCTCTGCTTGCAAGATATATGCACATACATTACAGTAAACATTACTCTTTTTTATGTACTTTCACCTAACTTTTTGGTTTGATTAATGAGAAGGCGTCACACATAAAAACGTAATCCTACTAGATAAAATGATGATGACATAATCTATTTAAGAGGCTATACCCATATTGACATTTTGATTGTCTGTAACGCGTTTCTTGGATCTATTATTGCAGATCTTTAATATAATATCTTATTTTAGTTAAAAATGTTTGATTGGCTAGTTCATGATTGAATATAGCAGATCTTGAGTTTAAGTCTCTGTATATTTCTCTACTAACAAAGTATTAAGGGTAAATATCTATGTACACTACAGTGCAAACTATTTCATAAGAGTAAACGTTTATACAGAAAAATACAAGAAAGACAAGTGAATTGCTTTATGGATTTAAAAGTGCCGATCACAAAACATCGGTTGTTTTGGATAATTTATGCAATAAAGACATCTTAAAACCAGCTTTACATTTACCTACCTATTTAAAAACTCTACCTACGATATAATAGCATAATAATATAATTTATTTTAATGAAAGACTAAAATGGTTCCACATTTTTGGATTTCGTCAAAAGAGACTTTTTTTACTAGCTCAGCAAAGTGAGTAAGTAGCAACCGAAGATGATAATGATGTATCGTAAAATGCCACAGAGGACATAAAACCACAATTTCTGCATGCGTGTGTGTGATATAACAGTAAAACGACAAGAAAACGAGCTTTTTTAAAATAAAAAGATACTCAAAGTTTACCACGGTCTCCACACATTGTCGGAAAGATTAAGTGGCTCATCTGGATTTGGTGATTTGGTGCACAGAGATAACGGCTGTTGACCATGACCATTAATAGCAGAGGCTAGATGAGCAGCAAAAGGATGATTTAAATGAGCATGTGGAATTGGGCTAAGACTGCCAGCTGATGAAGCTGGGGAGCTCTGAGATCCTGTAGAAGCAGAAGAGCCGGGGATGTAGGCGTACAATTTTGCACTGGGATGATGATGACCATTCCCATTTTGATTTGGTGAGTTGATTGGGGATGATGGGGGTGTGTAAGTGGTCAAGATATTGAGACCATGTCCACTTCCTCCGCTTACAACTGGAGTGGCACCACCCATAGGACTAATTAGGGATGCGGGTACTGCGCCGGGATATCCCGGTGACAACTGAGATGGGGACCCCTGTGGCATTTGCTGCTGTTGTTGAATCATTTGGTGATGTAGTTGAGCAGAAGACTCCAAGTGACGAATGCACTGTTCCAGGTGACCAACAACTCGGTTACTGACGGAAATGTCAACTGGGGCAGGTCCACTGTTTGGATTGGTCATTGAAGTAATGTACTTGGAGACTTCATTTGCACAGTGAACAAATCCGGCGCGAAAACGCTCACCAGCACTAGATTCACTTAATTGCTGACTTCGCCTGAGCTTGTGAAGGTGACGAACAGTGAGCTCTAACACGTCAGCTTTTTCCAAACGAGATACACTTTCTCCTTCCGCTTGAAGCGCGCCAACCAACAGCTCCTTCAGCTCATCCAAACAACGGTTAATCCTGGCTCGGCGTTTCCGCTCAAGCATTGGTTTCATTACCTGTAGACAGGAAAGAGAAATTAATGAAATGAAAATATTTTACTGGAAAACTGTTTCCTGTCATTCATCCCTTTCTAATAACCTGACGTAATGTGAGCACATATCTTTAGTGAAGCAAGAAATGTGGGACAGGGGTAGAACGAGATTGAAAAAGAGAACAGAAGCAACAGGTGGGCACCTGTTGTATCACAATCTCTGTTGCTGCTACTTTGGCACGTGTGACTCACTTATGCCCTACGCTACACATCTGGCTTATTTCATGTTTCTTTTCACCCCATTACCTAACCTGCTTCTTTCATTTTACACTGATTCTCAGGCTCTTTGTTGTTATATGGGTCTAGCTAATTTGAAGGGGTAAAAGTTTATGCAAAAAAAAACTATAAAAGAATCTATAGAATCCCTAAATTTCCTAAAGTTCAGAGATAAATTAGTATGTATTTAATTTTAAGCAAAAGCTTACCTTTCGGTATTGATAAGTCCGAGAAATCGGCTGCTCCTCTTGGGCAACAACGGCTGCCATTTTCATTGGTATTTTGAATAATTTTCACAAAACTTTACTTGAAAATATTTATTTTTTATTTCAAAGAACTAAAAGTAGTTCCTTGAAAACACAACAGTTTTTCTTTGGAAAATAAATTCCGATAAAACCAAAATCACTTTTCCTCCTTGAGTGCAAAGTTGCAAGTTTGTAATTGATTGTCAACCGCAATAGGGCACTTGTAGAATAAAACCTCTTTTGAGACAGAGGAGCTGTGTACTGTATGTCTATTCAGTTGCACAGACAAATGATCAATGAGTTCTCGTTGAGTCTCTCTCGTGGTTTAAGTTCAGTAAAGTTGGTATTAGTGAGTGTGTGTTTGGGTTGTTGGGCTTAAATCAAGTTCACATAAATCTGCTACTTCAACTTGTGTATATTTTGTTAGTGTGAAGCAGAGGGATAGTCGGTACTGATTGCTTTGCCTGTGTGCTCAGCTCACGAGTCAAAGTATGAATGACTGGCGACAGAGTAATTTCTCAGTGCTAAAAGGGCGAGAGGGTGGCTTCTGATCTGACTGCTGCTTGCCGTTGCTGGATTCCCATGGTCTGCCAGGCTTGATGTTTGTGGTCGCTCTTGCTGCTGTGCTTAATATGCCTTTACGGGGAGGATGATGATGATGCACACTCTCATATACCATGCCATAACAGCACACATACTTGTTTCTTGTTATTAACCTCTCACTGTGCTTATGTTATAACGTGTATCAACTTTATGTACGTTCTTATTCTCAGCAGAGCGATTAACCTAAAGGTATAAACAAACGTGTATGTAATATAAGTTTATTAACTAACTATGCACTATAGTTTGGATTTGTGTAAAGGAAAGGACAATATCACACGATACATAAATATGGATGTAGAACGTCAGCTTAATTCCAATATAGCAACGTTCGTATAATAATATTATTGACTTTGAATAGTGATGATGGTGGTGATGATGATGAGTGCAACCACCCAGTACGCTAGAGCTAGGACAAGAGCCAAGGCTACTGTCACTTCCTTTCTAAATAATATCGAGTTCAATAATTGCAGGGAGCCTTAAACCATAATGTTTATTGGGCTGGTGGTGCCGTACCGTCAGTATTCAAGTAATAATGTTGCGAAAGGTTCTATATTACAAGCAGACATTCAAAAATAATAAAAATGTTCCGTGATAATCCTCGGAAATTTTATCACTTTTAGATTACTCTAATCTAATTGTAAATTTAGTCTAGAAACTTGGCATTATTTTGTAACTTGATTTGTATTAATTAACATAAGTTAGAAAACATTAAGAGATGAGCTTTATTGGCTAATGTAGTCATTTTCAAAATAATATGTCTGCATTCATGGGGTCCTTGTCACTAATTTTATGAGCAGGAAGACTCGAGGAGATGCCTTTCAGGATCCATTTCCATTAGGAGCCATAGCCGGCAATTTCACCTTACTAAATCCCTGAAGTAAATGTCAATGCTTTTGTAATGTTAATTTAAACATTTAAATGAATTATTAAGATGTACATTCTCTAATAGCACGACATTTTTCTCTTGGTGCACTTCATTCTCTTAAATGACCTTTTGTGCAAAGGAATTCATTTCCAATTGAACGCATGCACTAATTTAATGTCGCTGAATGGCCGAGTGCTCACATTTTGGCATGCGTGTGTCTAAATATTTGCCTTATTTGCCGTACACCACATTATCATAATAACCGCAATAGTCCCAGGAGCACAATACATTTTAGTCTCATCACAGCACCCATTGAAGTCTTGTTTTAAAATCAGATTTAAAAGTATCGTTGTTTGTCTCAAACTAATCTTTACATTTTGTTGTGAAGATTAAACTAAAGCAAGGTATCAAGTGGCATAATTTTCTATTACAAAAAATGACCATGGTTGGCCATGCATGCATAAGTTATAATAATGGTGGTATTGGATGGGATCGGTGTACGTCGTAGCACTTTTAAGGTAATAATAAGATGGAGCATAAAAGATTTTTTTAGAGTAAGCACAGCGTACAGAATAATCCATGAAAATTGAAGATGAAACGTATGGTAATCAATCAGTAATCATCATAATCATTTCTGAATGCATTTGAAATTTGAAAGACAAGTGAACAGATAAATCGTGTGTAATACAGTATGGCATCATACTTCTCTCATTATAATATTCATCTTCTAAAAGCTAGAACCCGCGTTACTACTTACTGGTTAGGCTCTCTTCTTCTAAATCTCTGGCAATATGAGAAAATTAGTGTTAATTTGCATTTTTATCTTTCACAAAAACTTACCCCGTGTTCTAGTAGTAGCTACTGTGTAAATTCCAAGTATTTTCTGGTTGTGTTCAGGATGTTATTACTGCCTCACACACTACTAGTTATGAACAGAGGGAGACAAAAAAAAACAATTTAACCGTTCAAGGATGAGGATTCGATGGTATGGTATACTAATTGAAGGAAAGAAAGCACACCACAGCAGCAATAGCACGTAGTCATTTAATTAATTTAAAATTCCCTTCTATAATAGCCCAGAAGTCATCTCATTTCAGAAGTCAAACTTGTTTAAGAAAATCATCGTAAATACACCACCGTAATTGCGTGCATGCTATGGCTAAAATGATTTAAGTATACCTACAGTGTGTATACTTATTATAAAAACGAGAACATTTTTAAGGTTAAATTGCTTTTTTCGAAAACTCATGGGCTGTTCTAAAATGTTTTATGTGGCAAACTATTGCCCTGCACAGTGTGCGTTTTGGTGTACATGAAGTTAGAACCGGTTTCGATTTTTGTAAGCACTGCACACAAATTACAAAATTATAACAAAAATCCACTGTTTACTTTTTATAAAAACACCTAAATTATTTAAAAAACTAAACAATCATTATTTAATATGTGTGATTGAAATGTACCCCGGAGCTAAGTTTTGAACGCTGATTTCAAAATGCTATTCATCATGAAAATCCGTCAATGGAGACCGGAGCTATAAAATGTACAGTCCTTATGGGAAACAGCGCCACCTGGCGAAAAATGTTCCTTACTGCCAAAATTGGAAAGTTTGGAGTAAAACTGATTTCAGAATCGGATTCTACATTAAATTTGCCATAACAAACTTATGGCAAATTTAACTGTACAAATCTAGCATCCTATTTTTTGAAGCAAGCCAGATTTGGAAGTACGTAACAAGCGATTTTACATTGAACTATATCGCAAGTATCACTTTCCTTTATATCAATGAGTATTTTGCGAAATGTGACAAAAATATTTCCTCGATAATGTATTATTTTTGTTCGAAATTTAATGTAGAATCCGATTCTGAAATCAGTTTTACTCCAAACTTTCCAATTTTGGCAGTAAGGAACATTTTTCGCCAGGTGGCGCTGTTTCCCATAAGGACTGTACATTTTATAGCTCCGGTCTCCGTTTACGGATTTTCATGATGAATAGCATTTTGAAATCAGCGTTCAAAACTTAGTTCCGGGGTACATTTCAATCACACATATTAAATAATGATTGTTTAGTTTTTTAAATAATTTAGGTGTTTTTATAAAAAGTAAACAGTGGATTTTTGTTATAATTTTGTAATTTGTGTGCAGTGCTTACAAAAATCGAAACCGATTCTAACTTCATGTACACCAAAACGCACACTGTGCAAGGCAATAGTTTGCCACATAAAACATTTTAGAACAGCCCATGAGTTTTCGAAAAAAGCAATTTAACGTTAAAAATGTTCTCGTTTTTATAATAAGTATACACACTGTACATCTAAAAAGCCGTCCATACATTTTCCAAAGAATTCATCATTTTCGTCCTGAAACGGGAAACTGACGATATGGAAGAGAATTGTGGTCATAAGTATTGTGTAGAGAAAAATGCACCAAACAGTTAACGATCCAGAACGCGGCAGATTTTTTTTAAAGATTTGGATTGTGATGAAGATGGGTCATTTAACAGAAACATTCCACTTTACCTTCAACTCCTAAACCCAACTCCTGTCTCCCAAGTAAAATCTACCTGACAAAATCCTCAAACATTTCACATTAGACAGTCTAGTTATCCATATCCACCCGATCATAACTTCAAACAATTCGTATCAGAAATTCTAGTTATTATATATTACTAGGCTAAAACTCCAAACATTTTACATCAGAAGGTCATGTGGGAGAGTCTGTTACCCAGCAGACTAAACTCCCCAAAAAATTTACATCAGAAAGTCTAGTTATTCATATCGACCTGACTAAAGTCTCCAAAAATTTCACATCACAACCTTCTCCTCCAGGCTTAAATCCCATTAACTTTACATCAGCAGCTTTATGCACATATACCGTGTAGCAGCAGACCAGATGAACAGCACAGTAACACATGAGTGATAGAAATTCTGTGTTGTACATTAATTTAAAAAAAATCTGAATATGTTAATATTTTTATGGAAAAACTTACCAAGTACTAAAACTGTTTATTGAATGGAGCTTTAATTAATCTTATTTATTTAAAAAAATGTTTGTTAATTATTTGTTTTCACAAAATTAAAAAGCCAAAATTATTGTTATGATTTATTTAAAACTTTTGCAAACTAAAAATTGTATAGGTTAAACATTTTTATCTATATTTTAAAACAGAACACTTATTATTTGCGATTATTAATATGTAAGTTCATATTCAGTATTTTATAGGTTCTAATTTAATTTGTAAGAGCAAAATCTTATAATATTTTGTACTTAATTGTACTGGTCAAATGAAAATATTTCTTGAATCCCTACTATAAAAAGTTGTATTTAGTAGAACTAAAAATGTGAAGGAACTTCTTAAAGTATAAAATATATGTATACCAACTTTACTTATATACTTTTACATACTTTACTTGTTATGCTATATCGTGTTTTGTTATCCCATTGTGTAGACTTTCAAGCGGCA